>JAACJM010000355.1:0-69729 GCA_013368315.1 Tetrapyrgos nigripes
CGATATCCTTGAGGTCTTCCAAGGTAACCGTGCCTTTGGCCGAAGGAGACCATACCAGCTAAGGCTAGTGGAGCAATGACAGCGAGTCGGAAGAAACTAATCACGATTTCTTTCATCGTTCTCCGGAGAACTGGAATCAGGGATATAGAGAATACAGCTCTAGACGAAACTCATATTCTTTCACACATATTCATAAAGGAAACCAAGAAAGAAACTATGTGTAATGCAGGTACTGTATCAGCTCTATCTTAGTACTCAGCCCCCATCGTGATACATTCAGGTGGAACACAGATAGAGCCATCATATACTACTGAAACTTCTTGACCCATGACTCCCTGGGCGGCCATCTTACCACCGTCAAAATGGAGAGGAGGGGTAACGACAATCCGAGGAGCGACTACGTCCTGGCGAGATGTCCAAGCCACGGGTGCGGTGTTTTACCCTGCTGAACGAGGTTGTAAAGCCAAAGGGCAAGCCAATAGACGGTCTGAGTAGAGCAATCAGCTTTAACGGTATGCATATCCAACGAAAATGGGCCTACCTCTGGATAGGAGCCAGCAAGACCAGACCGATACAGAGAACTGCCATTCCTAGGACGGCGCAGGCAACATAAAATGCATGAAAAAACCACGGAAGCTTCATATGAAGCGTCCAGTCATCGTCGAGACGAATGACGGCGGCCTTTGGAACTTTGGGGGTGGGACGAAGCTTGAAAAATACTTGACCTTGTTTGGACTCGGAAATCGTACTCCAGTAATAGCAACAAAGTAATGCTTGCTGCTTGCGGAAGCCTGGTCCTGTTATCGAACAACAGCTAGAAATCTAGCATCCAATGAGAAAGATAGAGAAAAGGATCGCGTCTCGATGCCCAGCCAGGGTGATGAATTCTCTATAACGGTCTTGACGAGTCCAAATACAGCTCAGTAAGGCTCCCATGATGTTTCTGAGGAAAGAGGGTTGTAAAGCTAGTCATAGAAGAGTATTCTTATAGTAGTCAAGGACAAAGCAACACTCAGATCACGTCAGACTCACAACATGTGCTTGTCGGGATTTGCCCGAAGTTGAGAACTCACTAGCCTCGTCGACCCTACACTTTAGTCGAGCCTAGGGAATCACAGGGACGTCGTCGTACAAAGTAAAGATATTCATTGCAGAGGTAATCATGAAAGTGAAAATCATTAGAAAAGAAAAACCAAACTACGATCATGTCTGAGTCCTACAAATTTACGAATCACGATATAGAATGAAGAGGTGAAAGATGTACAAGATAGGGTTATAGACTATGAGGCCAGTTAAAGGTACTTCGAGAGGGAATGCTAAGGTCGTTGTTACCAAGCATAGATGTCAATTAAATACTGCATTGAGTAGCAAACTACGGGAGGAGCACGAAGAGGATCTCGACACACTGCACATTTCACCTTGTACCACTTTAAGTCCTTGTCCTTGAGCATTCTGGTTCTGGGTATGCCCAATGAGGCAATCGCCGCAAGTAATATGTCCACACGAGGTGCTGAATCCAACCATTCAGTAATATCACAGGAGCAGCTCGATTTGGACTTACATGCAAGGCTGCCAGCATAAGTCGAGGCAGATAGGGCAAGTGTAATGCTGGAGTTGTTGCAAGCGCATGTTTTCGAATTTTCTTTCGAGTTTCTGAACAGAGGGTTATTTTGTAGTCATTCATGAGTCATGACCTCAAGTACCTCGATTCGGTTTTTGCAACTCGGCTCTGGTCAATTGCTTACGGAAGAGCCTTCAGGTTTCTGAAGATGTGATCATGATGGAGTCAGATTGAAAGAATGATTTGAACCAAGAACAAACGTACCACGGCAGATGAATTATTGCTCGAGTTCGAGTTCACGTCAGCGATAGAAGGTTGAGTGGTCAAACGCGACGCCTTCGCAACTGGTGCTTGAGTCCTAGGTTTGACAGTCTGGGTGAGGTACATCAGGTTAAGAAGGTTATTTGAGCTTAGAGCGACTCACTGGGACCGATGCATCCTTTCTCGAGGTCGGATAGGTGCCAGATACAGGTTGAGTGCTAACACGGGATGCCTTTGCGAGTGATGACAGCGTAGGTCTGGATTGCGCAGCCGTCATGCCTTGGATGGCGTTCATACGTGCCATACGAATGGAAGCCGTCTGATGTCGTTTTGAATAAGTGATAGTCTTCTTATAGTTCTGAGTCTGAGCAGATAGCCAGGAATCTGCTCGTGTATCAGAAGAAGCGGGAGAGCACAAGAGGAAGAAGACGTCGTGGATACTGCAAATATGGAGTGCTAGAAGAAAAGCCAATGGCAGGCTTTGCATTCTGGCGACGACCCTAAAATTTGTCAATCAGGCGGAGTATCCAACGATGGTGGTGCAGGTCTTGAAGACACTGTGAATGTACATATAGCCGGTAGGAAGATAGAGTTGCTTAAAACATGGGAAAGAGAGGTATCCAACTGAGATGAATGCTTGGCTGGGCAAAGCTCGAAAGTCGCCAACAGCAACGAACTAGGCCCAACCGAAATCCCTAGTCCACTATTATGGGCACATACATCTATGCCATCACCACCTCTTCTCCCTGTAGTGTCCTTGTTGTTGGCCGAAGTTGCTTCTTAATGATGACTTCATGCACTGGACAAAATCCGGCGGGTCTATCGGTGGGGACATGATCAGCAACAAAAAAAATCCGAAGGTTTATGGTCGCCTAACGGCTCTCACTGGACGATAGTGGTTCGTTTGTTATGATGGACTGGAAAAAGGTGCCGCAGATCCAAGGTTGGCTGGAGAGCACTGTTGGATACTGCAAGTAGACATATCGTTCAGGAGAGAAGTAATGTGGCTGTGTTACGCAACTAGTTCTTCAAATCTCAGGCCTCGGGCTCAGTCGGGTGGGTGGGCTCAAAGACGCGTACAACGCCCTTAACAACTTCATGAGTCAGCTCATGACTGGTTCCATTCCTCAATGAGGTATTAACTAGACAAAACTATCGATTTATACTGCTGCAGACCTTGTATATGACCGTTCTAAGAAGACCTTTCCATCCACAATGACTTCATCCTTCAAGAGCCTGAATCCTCCCCTCAGCCTCCATCAACTGGGTTTTCAGCATCATGATTTTGGTTTGCTCTAAGCTGCTCTGATCTTCGAATTTCCGGAGCGCCTTTTCATTCTCCTTCACACGAGCCTTCTCCCTTCCAAACGAGCTCTCTCCTCTTCCACACAAGCCAACTGCCCTTGCACACGAGCCAACTCCCCTTCCAGGTGAGCCTTGTTCTCTATGAGAACAACAAGGTTTTCTTGAACTTTACTGTTGGTAAGTTGGCTGTCTTTGAGTGCGCATTCGAGTCTCTGGATGGTGTCTTGCTGCTCGTCGATGAGGGTTTTGTCAGCCTGCGTGGAATCTTCAACGTCTTCAACTTGGTACTTGATCTACACCAAGAGATGAGCATGCTTGCCATAGACCCATACTGGAGGTACTCACAGCCTTCATTGCGAGCGCTAGTTTGGCTTGTGCTTGGTTCACCACAGTGGATGCATTGAGCAAAGCCTAAGGATGCGGGAAAAGGGACTCAATTGTACGGCTTGAATTGGATTGTAAAGTATGACTTACCGTCTCCACCTCGTCAAGGCACTCGGAATCTTCCAAAGCAACGCTCAAAGAATGAATGAGATCCAAGAGTTTGCATCGTTGCTCAAGGTCTTCTGCGGTAAGGGAGGGACAAGCCTCGTAGATGCTGGATTACAAGTAGCATCAATCATGGGTTAGAACCGTACCAGAGCAACAAGATAATACACACAATTTTCGAAATTTGCCGCTTATGTATACGTCGTCCTTGTCCATCATGTCAGGATGTTTGGCAGAGGTAGTCTTAATGTAATCATCCTTGATAGCCTCGAGGATTGCAGCCTCCACCTTGATCTTGTAGCTGGCGCGAAGCTTGACCGCGAGCACATCCGCAAGCATGGCTACCGTTGTTTTGACCTCGCCGACAGTGATGTACAGAGTATCCAGGTGCTTGATAAAAGCAAGGAGAGTAACTGTAGACGTGCACATGTCAGCAATGAAAGAACAAAGAAGTGTGGTCAAGATCCCTTATGAGTCTTAGCACTCATTGCTCTTGGATAAGGCGAGGAGCCGTGGAGGCGATGAGTAGCAGTCAAGGCTCTAGACATGGCACGATAAAAGTTGAGTTGAGAGACGCGATGAAAGTGCAGTGGAGAAGTTCTTTGAGTGGAACGACGATAGATATACTGTAAAAGGGACAAAGGACGAAGACGAATTAGACAAACTGGGATTTTCGGCTACTTAAAACCATGCGCTTTGGAGTGAAAGCGAGAATATCAGAGGGAGTCTCTTCTGTAGATTGTAGACTGTAGAGATTACGCTGCTGGGAGTAGATGGTCTCATGGCATTTCGAGGGACATCGACAAGAAACGCGTCAATCAGGTGATGCGACCGTAGAAATTGGCCTAGTTTAAAGTTTTTCAATGACATTCTTTCTACAGTCAATTGGTGCGCCTGCAGACCCGACCTTGGGGCAGCAGAACATTCCGCAGACACGTCTTTGACCCATCACTAATTTAACAATCAAGGCTGGCTCTTATGCTCACACCCATCACTAGTCACTAACAAATTGCACAATGGAAAAATACGCATTGCAGTTAAAAGAGCTGAAAAGGGAGTTTCCTCATTTTCAAGTCAAGGAGCATAGGCATGGGTGCGTCTCGTTTGCGGAGAAAATTGTAGCAGGGTCAGGCTGATCGATGTGGCCTGAGTTTTGCGCTGACACTAGCAGTGAAGCCTTGAGTATATATTAGTGTGGTCACCGTCTAGTCGCTCATAGTACCCCCGATGAAGAACTAAAACAACTGTTTTGGTCGGGGAAATACCGGCAATTCCTATGGAGACCTCCAAGTATTGTCCTGTGAATTCGACATCACTGAACACGGGTCATGAAGGTGCCGCTGTGTGTAATGATGCTGCTCATTGAAAATGGTGATGCTCAGTGGGAGAGTCAATGAGAGAATGGTGCAATCGAATTTCACTATGGAGCTGTCTACAAATAATCTGAAGATGTACTTTGTTAATGTCTACTGTGCTTATCCATTTGTGCCCTTGAACCGTTGCCCTTCAATTCTGTGTGTAAGGGGTATACTTAGACCAGTCGAATGTCTGAAAGTTAGTCTTGGTCATAGCGAAGTCGTAAGGTCGCTTCTTGATGTCAGCAAGGTAATCGGGTTGGAAAAACGACTCCGGAAGACCTTTCGGTGGATCCCTTTGAACAATCTTCGCATCTGGAAGACGTATCCTTTTGAATCGGTTGGTTTTCCCTGTCTTCGCGAAAATGGCCTCCTCCATTCCGGGCGTTGAGTCCATAATTCTGAACAACCCATTGAACGATTCCTTGCGCCAGTCTATGCGAAGGATCATTCTGACCTGCTGATCTATCACCAGTAGACCGGTTTGCATTTGTCGGACACCATCCTCCTCGTCCGACATCCCCGCTGCTTTTAGCATCTGCACAACCTGCAGCGCGTAGCTCCAGAACCGTAACGCCTTCTCATTGTTTTTGCTTCTGTAAAACTTGACCATAGTCGCAGCGACAGAGGAACGAAGCTTGAACTTCTGTGCTTATGGTCAGAACAAATAGAGCACAAAACATCATGAGAAGACTCACTTCGTGGCGTATGTTCACTACTTTGGCCTTCTTGTTGAGGTCTTTGCGGGCGACATGCAGACGTAGAATAATCTCCTGTTTGGTCTCGCCTGGGTGTGTCGGGCGAGCTTTCACCACATCACGGGCGATATCCATGAAGCGGAGGTGAACGAGTCTAATCCACTTTTGCAGCTTGCGAGGCCTCCCGAGACGACGGTCCTTCAGCTTTTTTGGAGATTTCCATACATTCGGTCGATATCATCAGAACGAAAGCCTTGTTCCACGGTAGCTTGCCAATCTCCTTCAGAGTGAGAGCTCGCTTGTCGATGTATGTATTCCTGGGCAGAGGTCCAAACTTGGCTGTGTTTTCATGGAATTTTGGCGAGTCGCTCGTCTGAAACTTTCTTGCGTGCCCACGTGTGGTAGACCTTCTGACAGTGAAGGGCTTCTTGGATCAGCTCTCGGACAAGTCTCTACATCGGAGGGTCAGATAGCGAAACAAGTGAGCAGCATCAGGTTGCTCACATTACGGTTGTTGTTCACTTTGTTCTTGGCGTAGTACCGCTTATCAATCTTTCTACACCACTTTTCCATAATACGATGCTCATTCTTCTCCTTCAAGCCCCCATCATCTGACAATTCTTCGTCGGACTCTTGTCGGATTCCTTATCGGATTTGTTGTCAGACTCTTTGTCGGATTTGTTGTCGGACTCTTTGTCGGATTCGTTGTCGGATTCTTTTTCAGATTCGTTGTCGGACTCCTTGTTGGACTTGTCGTCAGAGTCTTTTTCGGACTGTTCCTCGTCGTCATTGACATCAAGCCCGACATTGGAAGCCTCCTCATCTTGACTATCTTCGACCTAGAATAACCTGTAAGATATACGAAATTAGTGTATAAAGATACGCACAGGTTCTGGGGCACTATAGCTCTGTTGTTTTTTAGACGACTTCTTAGACGACTTCTTAGGCGCCTTCTTCTCAGACGACTTCTTTGCTTTCTTGGTAGTTGGGGGCGGGGTAGGAGGGGCTGCCTTTCTCTTAGTCGGGGTATTCTGGAAAGGCTCTGGTCAATTAAAGTCATGCCGTTGGAAAGGCAGGAGACACACCGTTTCAGGAGGAGGGAGACTGTAATCAAACGACTGCGTCTTAATAAATGCCAGCTCTGCAGCAACATCTACCCCCTTCAGAGTACGCTTCAGACCACCGATTGGTGGAATGGGGCTCTCGATATCCGACCATTCGTTTGCTGGGTTTCCTGCGGTGGACATTTCTTCTGGACCAGCTGGTGTCGCTGAGGCGTTCGCTGGTCCTGCCGCTGAATTTCTGGCTGGTCTCTGTTGGTTTCTTGTTGCCGTTGAAGTTGATTTTGTACCCGGTCTCGTTTGCATTCTCGTTTTTCGAATTCCCAGATGGTGCCCTCGGTGTGTCTGCTGCCGATTTTCATGATGAAGTTCTCTCGTAGTCATCCACTGGAGGTTCTGCAGTAAACTTCAAACAAAAAATGAGTTGGATGAAACTTATCAGATTTCGGTACTCACACCAGGTTCCCGAAGCTGAATCAATTCTGCCTCCTTGTCGCTCAGTTCCTTCTCCTGCTTCCTGATGGTTTCCTGATATACTCAGTCAGGTTGTTGTCACAATATGACTGGGCAAGAAGGTACCTTCAGACCCTCAACCAACGAAGTCACCTTCACCTGCTCTTGATCCCACTTGCGCTTGAACCTCTGAAGCTCCATGTCAGCCTTCTCCAGTGTTGAGCGGCATCCAGCATGTTCTGCTTGGACATTTGCATAGTCTGTTTTCTAACGACAGATTCTTGGCTTTGACGGTGTGGTAGGCATTCTTATACTTTTCGATCCATGCCTCTAGTTTCGTATTTGCCTCCTTCACACCGAGTACATCAGAATGGGAGCCGAATGAGGACGTTGAAGCTATTTGAGTACACACCTGTAAATCCGACGTCTTAGCCAGACTCTCGTTGGCGGAGCGGAGTGCTTCGGTCTGCTGGAGAAAATAATGATCATGAGAAATACAGTAGCCCATAGAAAACGAAACAATATACAGTGTTTTTGTTTTGAATGAATACCTCCTTCTCCGCCTCGAGTACCTTCTTCTCTGCCTCAAGCTTCTTGACTGAGGAATCAAGTTTCGTTATTTGATCCCGAAGTGTCTCGGCCGTCTTTGCACAACATTTGCCTTGGTTAGACGAAATGTTAGCAGGATGCAAAGGAGCATACCTTGTTCTTCTCCGCCTCCAACTTCACTAGCTTGGCTTTGAGATCGGTCTGCTGGAAACAAAATGATGAGGAAAAACAGTAGCACAGAGAAAGCGAAAATATCGCATACAGCGTCGTCGTTTTGGACGAACACCTCCTTCTCTGCCTCGAGGGTCCTCTTCTCTGCCTCGAGTATCTTCTTCTCTGCCTCAAGCTTTTTGACTGAGGAGTCGAGTTTGGTTATTTGATCCTGAAGTGCCTCAGCTGCCTGTGTACAATACTTACCTTGGTTAGACAAATGGCACCAGGATACAAAGGGGCGTACCTCGTTTTTCTCCGCCTCCAACTTCGCTAACTTGGACTTCAGATCGTTTAACTTTGCGTTCAAGTTCTGCACTGTATCTGAACTCTTCAAGGTTGCATCAGCAAAGCTGTCACTTTGAGAACAGAAAGTAACGTACAATCTTTCCACTTGACCGAAGGTTCTCATTCTCCGTTTCCAGACCCTTAACTTGAGACTTAAGCTCTACAACGTCAGCCTGTAAGGTTGCAGCCATGGCGGAAGCCTGGTTACGCTCTTGTTCCAAGGTAGCGATGGTGTTTGAAAGCGTCTGCTTGTCGATGATTAGTGTGTCAATCATACTTCTGAGATTTTCTTTATCTGCCGAAAGACGCTCAGAAACCAACGAGACGTTGTTCTTCTGTGTCTCGACCTCCGTAGTGAGCTTGGCATTCTCCGCATCAACTTCTGCGACCTTGGAAGACAGCGTCTTCGTTTTCTTCAACAATGCTTGAGTGGCTAATTGTAATTGATCCTCCCTGGATGAAAAATTGTCAAATATTTCCTGCTTGAGAACATAAGCATTTTGGTTCTGAGATTTACCAGTGGGTTAACATACCTGCCATTTTTGAGAAAGATAATTCTCAAAAAAAATGTTATAAACAAGTTAATGGGTTGCGAGTCCAGCATCTACTCACTTCAACAGCACCATCCTTGTCGTTCTACCGTCCTGTGTCAGCCAACTGATCATGTAACAGTCCTGAGTACTCACCACCACGTCGTCATACTGTGATTTCAATTTTTCGATTTCACTATCACAATCCTGAAAAGATGGTCAACTTCAAGAGTGTTATTAAACAAAGTCCCATACCTGAATAAGTTGAGCTGTTTGCTGAGCGACCCGAGTCTGTTCCGACGAGCAACGGTCAGCATTCATTCAGGCCTTATCGAGGCAAGAAACACACCTGGTTCATCTGCAGATCCTGTATAGTTTGATTCGCTCTCTGGTACGCCTAGAATAAACACTGAGCTATTAGGAAATAGATAGCGAAAAACGACTCTGACCTCTACAGCTTCAGAGAGCTGCTCACGAAACATGTTAGAGCTAGTTTTGAGTTGTTGGTTGTCGTTCTGCACAGCACAGTTAGTGACAATTTAGAATATTACATAATTAAACTGACCTGTAGCTCCTGGCTCAGCTGCGTCGCCTCATGCAACAACTTCGAATATTCAGAAATCTGGGAAGAGAGCTTGTTGCGTTCCACTGCGTATTCCTGTAATTTGCTGGAGAGGTCTTGATCTTGGACCCGAAGCTGCCCATTCGAGGAATCCTGCAGATCAAGCGCAGTCTGCATATTCATTAGTTGATTTTGCTGAGTTACCGATAGGAAAATTTGCTACCTGCGTGATATCCCTGTCTTCTTGCAGATCATCTCTTTCCTGCAACAATCTGTCCCTTTCTACTCGCAGTGCATCCTTTTCCTGCTTTACACCTGCCATTTCTGTTTCCATGTTGTTGAGATTTTCCTGATTAAACACGTATAAGTGTAGACGAAAAGTGATAAGACGAGAAGGGAGTGCCTTACCTGGAGACGGCTTTTCCAAGCTTCACAGTCTTTCTGCAACTGAGACTTCCGCTTCTCCGACGCCTGTCGCTCATTGTAAAAGATTATTATTAGGAATGAAAACAATGAGGTTTACCGCTTACCTCCGTCACTTCATGCAAATTGACACATTCTCTACTGAAGTTGTCCCGTTCCTGTTGGAGCGTCTGAAGTTGTGCATTCAGGGACACGCATGCGTCCCATTCCAGTACCAAATCAGCCTGCATGGAGTCAGTCTACGCATAGGACTACAGACAACGACCTCGCCTCCAATGCATTCCTCTCCTTCGTCAACGCATTATGCAGTTCCTGTGGATCATACGGTTAGGCCTGTGCATACTCCAAGACGACAAAATCTGAATTACGTCCAAAATCTGAGAGACCTTTCCACGTGTTTTTGACGAGCTTCTTGAGAGTGCCTTACCTTCAAACTTCTCGTTCGTCATGCGGGCGTCGAGCTGCATCAATGATCAAGTTTGAGCCTCTCATTGGTCATTTTGACCACCTATTTGCGATTTCTTCTTCGGAGAATTGGTCATTTGCAATTACTCTCTCACGCCAGAGTACCCAGATGAGGTACGCAGATTGGGCTATGAGTGTCCTCCAGAGCTTGTTCTCGCTCGTCGGTATAATCAGCAGTAAGTAAAGTAAAATTTGGGACTACGATAGGATTACAGGATTGCACTGTGTAGAAGAAGTGGAGGAAGTGGCGGATGTTGGCGAGAATCTCCAGCTCCAATATTGAAAGAGGTTCAATGTTAATGTCATCACGGGTGCGTTTTCGACAGGCTAGAACAAAACGTAATCAGCAATGGTACCAATAAATTAAATTAAAACTGACCAGGTACAACTCGATCCACCATGTTGAAAGTAGCGCCCCAATGGGTGTCGACGTCCTTCATGAGCTCAACATCTCGGAGCTCCTTGGGCGGATTCCCCCAGCCACCTTCCTTGTTGCCCTGGACAATGATATTACTCATCGCCTCACAATGCTACCCAGAAGCATGGCAGGTAGTAACCTGAGTCCAAGCAGTAGAGATGACATCACCCTCGAGAATTGCCTTGTACTCAGGGTCATTATCCAGAGCGCTGGGAACCCGAAGGTTAGGTTCACCAGAGCCTTGAGCCTCTGGGTCCCAGGCTGCGGCATAGGTGAGGTACTGGAGAACAGTTTTGACGATGATGTGAGGAAAACATCTAGAAGAAAACGAAGGCAAATTTAGACTAAAAAGAACAGTAAAGGCATAAGAGAACATACCGGATCCGATTCTCTTCTGCCTTGAATGGTATGTCGAGTTCGTTGAGCTCCTGGGCAAAGGTCACCATGAATGTCGAGCGTAATGACACCAATCTATACAGCGGTGTTAATGAAAAATCTGAGATTGAAACGTTGGAAGGCGCATGCGGTGTATTTCCGTTGCGTCGAGTATGCCGGTGCACATGCCTTACAACGCCAAGTCTCCTGCCTGAGGATAGAGAAACTAGAAAAAACTCGAAGGACTTACCCAAAGGCTGAGGAGCGACGTCGATCCAATAGAACAGTCGAGCTGACCTTGAGCTTCGGAACTGTCCCCTGCATGTCATTCTGACCCTTCGAGGAATTACCGACCGCCAGACGTTGGCCCGCCTTTGCCTTTTGCTTCTTCCTTCCTTTTCCTTTAACCGGGGATGCTGATTCGAGCACCATATGCGGGCATGGTATAACAAAGCCTGCAAGATGGTTCTCAGAAGATCCATGGACGCGTGAAGAGCACCATTGGATGCTAATAAGAGCCATCATGGTTTGCAGTGGGTTTGGGTGTGGGTTTGTCAGAAGAGGATCTGACGACCATGACCGGAAAAACTTAAGACAAAAATCACGGAGACAGAGGAGATGAAAACGTACCAGTAGACATAGACGATGGGCTGTAAAGAACAAGATGGCGTTGAAAAGGAGAGAAGATGCATGCGGCGGGCCCTATGATCAGGAACGAAAACCCAGAAGATCCAAGGCCTCTTAAAGAGCACCGTAGGATACTATAAGGGCTTGATATAGGAAATAATCCGAAAAGATGGCTTCTGAAAATCCCTGGACACCGCTAGATCACCAGCGGACACCGATAGTGATGCTGGTTTAAAGGCAGCATCACGAAAACAATACCTGTAGAGATATAAGATATGAGAGAAGGTAACTATGTGAATAAGAGCAAACCTACGAGTCACCATGCACTTATAACGTGTGGAAGGAAAGAATCGGAAATGAAGGAGGGGAAGAAATCTGGAGGGCCTATCGGTGGGGTTGTGAGCAGGAACAGAAGGCTCGAAGATCCAAGGCCGCTTGAAAGGCACCATAGGATGGTAATGGTGTTTTATATATTGCTGAGCATTGTATCAGAGGGCTCGAAGATCCAGGGCCGCCTGTACAGCACCATTGGATGCGACGAGTGAGGACTGTCGAGAATCATCAGTGAAGTCATGCTTGGAAAAGCTAAAGTACTTACCTTTGGCGTGAGCACGGTCTTCATCAGTAACAAATCGGGACTGCCGTCATAAAGCTCTTTTCCACTGAGCAGGATACTCTGCCGGGTCAGATGGACATCAAAGGGGTCGCGTAGTGCCTGCGCTGGCAATATCGTACCGAAGACAAAAGTTAAACAAAACACCTTAAAACCGATAGGTGTACGACCAACAGGGTTGACGCAAAGCAAGAGGTGACCCAAGGCAAGGCTGGGTCGAACGGAGAGAATTTGACACATTACTTCAATGCGGGGAGTACAAAGACTGCCGATCAGATCAAAAGGAGGAGGAAATATCTAGCATGACCTGAACAAAAAATCAACAAGATTGAGCGCAAAGTTGGAGTGCTAGCAGACCTAGTGCATTTGGCTGGTGCGTGACACTGTTACGCGTGACGTTACCAACCAAAACTGTCCTAGTCACCGAGCGAGAGACAGTCAAGCTTGCGTCTGTCAACAGCACGACAGGCCGTCAACGCCAGCTGATTCCAGACTACCCATACGAGACGTAGTAAAACGAGCTTCGAGGAGATAGGTGTCGATGTTGGCAGGAGGTAAAGGATCTGTCCAGGATCTGTACTACACTAGTATCACGGGCAGATCTTGCTGATACTTGTATACTCTTGTGGTCTGCAATAGATATCACAATGTCAGCATACCCCAACCCGAAGATTTTACAGACATACGCACTGGTGTCTACGACAAAAGTAGAACCAGATTGGGTACGGTAAAGAGGAATACTAGAGAGCAATTGAAAGGCTTCTAGATCAAGCTGTACCATTTGTTGGAGGCCAAGCAGCGTCGAGAAGCTGAAGTAACAAGGCATCCCTGGAAGATGGCAAGTGTACTCTTTGTATGAGACAGGGACTCCGAAGAGTTGTTGTTCTAGCAAGAGAGCCGTCCCAGACTTTAGTAGAAAAAAAGAATCAACAACGTTAGCAGTGAGGAGAAAAACGAAATAACGGCATGTACCTTGTCAGATAACCAGTTCGCTTAAACATATCCTGGGCAGTCAGGTAGCGGTCAGAATCAGGTCAAATGAAAGAAAGGACACTAACGTTCGCAGGAAACGTACGTGACAATTATGGCCTGGAATTGAACGCCAATTAGAAGAAGTGCCAGTACCTGTTAAGGAATAACTAACACAGGAATGAAAACCCACCGTAAAAAAAAAAACACAACAGTGTTGAAGTATATAATATACGGCCACGACCTAGTACAGCTACTCAAAAGTAACTGCGCAAGTACAACTGACCCAAAGGTACAGTTGCTAGTGACCGAAAGAATTCAGGTTACTAGCTGAAGGGTGCTATGGGGTCGATCCTTCGGTCCTGAGGCTAGAGGACAAACTGTCGAGGAAGCTGTTACTCTTCAGTAGGCTGTCAACAACACGACAAGGTCGTTGAGGCCAGCCACTTCCAGACAACCCATAACCTCGAGACTTTTAAATATGGAGGTCTGCTACCCTGTTTTAAGCGTTCCCAAGTTGGCCACCCCAAGCTTCGTGTTTCGATGTGACGATCTCCCAAGGAAAGCTGCTTGTGTCTGAAATTGTCTGTAAAACAATAAACGTCATAAGAGAATGTATTAATACGAGGATGGACAGCTTACTTTTGCGCCCAATGTTCTTCATTGCGTTCTACCTAGAACGATAGATCTCCAAGATCTGTGGAGAGAATAAAGTGTCAGATACTGTGAGGAAAGCCATAAGCGAATGCCGCACACCTGCAAACTGTTCATCTGCATTTGGTCAAGATGCATAGCCTTCCTCGTTCCCCCTCCCGATTGGCGTCTTGATGCCCAACCTCGGTTCCATTTGTGGAAAGTGGTCTGAGCATGCCATATGTCAGAAGGAATGACGGAGTTTGCAACCCGATACCTTGAAAGTGAGAGAATCGTCAGTAAAGTCATGCTTGGAGAAGCTATAGTACTTACCTTTGGCTTGGGCACGGTCTTCATCAGTAACACGAATTGACCGTCACCATAATCATTCAAATTTGAAGCATCCACCGCAATCCTCGACCGCAATATTCCTTGACCAGGATACCATCAGCTTCCCTTGGAATTCGGCAGTGGACAGTAGCAGTCTTTTGGTTTGGCAGAATGTTATATCTAACGCACATTCAGAAGTGATAACGTGTAGAGATTTCTGACAGAGTACTCACTGGTGTTATCCACAGCTCCTATCTCAAATTTGTAAAACGTTACTGTCCTCATTGGCCAGAGGATGCGTTGAAACTGCACCTGGCCAGAGCGAAGGAAGGTCCAAGGGGGAGGAGACGGTGGGAAATACACGAGGCAAGCGCCTCGCGTCCTTGTTGCTAGTAGGAGCGCCGCCGACGTTCTGCAGAAACGTAAGAACGCTGTGACTGATCATGGCCAAAAGGGAAAAATAGGAATGCAGAACTTAGTTGCAGTTCTCTACATTGTTCAACGCTGTGGTCAACGTTATGGTCACCGATGTGGTCATCGTCGTGGTCAAAGAAAAATAAGTTGCACAGCCACTAAAATTACATATTACAAGTCGCGCTGAGTCTCCGACTACAGAATCTCGAAGCTTTCCAAATCCATTCACCATAGTCCTCATCTTAGCATCAAGCGTCCTCCAACTGCGCAATCACATCACGGAGACCAGCATACAATCCATACATGAAGATGGCCAAGAATAAAGCCAGGCCAGCGTATTTCCCGAACTGGGCGACTAGGAAGCAAAGGAATTTATGAAAGAGAATCAGATACTGTCGTAATGCTGATGCGTAGGTAAATTCGTTGATTCGGATCAAGAGGGGGCCGTTATCTTGTTGACTGACGGTGATTGAAGCAGCCACAGAGACTTAGACAGAAGAAGTCAATGACTCTAAGTAGAAAAAATGTAAACACTACTCACCTCTGGTGTTGTAAAGCATCGGGTTAAGGATGTCGGGACCAATGATAATCCTATCATTGTTGGGAGTGACGCCCGTTAGATAGTCCCAATCTGGGAAACGGTGAGCGAACAAAGAACAGAGATGAGAAAGAAGACCTACTGGCGTTGTAGCCCGAGTCGAGGGTCCGAGTCAATGCTCTCAGTCGTGCAACAACCGCCTCCTGGGCTGGGATTCGTAAGCACCTACTGCTACCTCAACTGGTAAGGACAAAGAAACTTACGTATACTAGTGGTACCCGTCGGTCTCACATATGGAGGAGGGTGGTCAGGAGCTACGGGGTCATTGTTATCCTCTGTCTGGAGAGGGGTAGGTAGCGACTGGGAGTATGGCCTGGCCTGGACTTACAGCAGTATTTTCGACGCCGATGGGGCTCTGGATGGAGGGAGGTACGACAGTGTCGGTGCCACTTTGGATTTGGGAGGTGTCAGACATGGGAGTCGAAGGGAGTGCACTAAAAGACTGGAAGATGTAGGCTGGTTTTATAGCTCATAGACAAAGGAAACATCGTTTGCCGGGCGGCGTTATACCAAAACACCGTAAAAGCTCCAGTCTTGAATACGAAAAGCAATCGGCAGGGTTGGGAATCGTCCATGCAGTCTGATATCTGTTCAACACGATGAGCAGAATAGATAGAGAGGAAAACTTTCAACGTTGTGGTCAACGTCGTGGTCAGAGGAAGTAGCACAGCCACCGATCAAATGATTGCTACTTCCCCATTGTCACTCCTGATACTTATATTTCTCTCCCTTTTGACCCGACCTTCAGTCACTCTCTCCTACGACATCTACAACAGTGTGCTCCAGCGGCCAAAACTTGCAATCCCGAAAACAAAACTAAATACTTGAACAGCTAATACTACAATCAATTCCTTTGCGTCTGGAAGCAAGCACATCAAACCAAAGAAAAACATTCACTGCACATCCAATCTCTCAAACGAAGATATCAATTAGTTGAAAGATACCATTTATCACCGCACTCACATTTTGCTTTCTTTCCAATCTCAATCTATTTTTTTTCTTTTTTTTTTTTTTTTTTTTTTTTTTTTTTTTTTTTTTTTTTTTTTTTTTATTTGACTCTTTCTTGGTTGGAACTTTCACCCATTCATTGCTTCTTTCCAATTCACCCATTTACCAAGCAGGCCTTGATACCCTGCACCTAAATCGACGTTGAGAAACTCAAACGCGTCACGAAACCAGTACGAATTGCTTTTTGGAGCATCATATGGAAAGGAAAGGGTGTTACAGTCCGTGGCAGCTGTCATTTCCCGAAGATTGTTGACTTCAGTTGAAAAGGCATCCAATTCTCTGCTCTGTATACGTATTTATTGGCGGAGGATGTGAATGACGCGCCGTAATGACTCACTGAGTTAAGATCATCTGTTGTATCCATCTCTGCAATAGAAGGCGTTGGCTCTGTCAGGATGTTTGCAGATTCTTCCGAGGCCGCGTGTAACTTGCGCTGCGTACTCAGAGGTGTCTGTGTCCTGGTCAAAAAGGTCATTAGATAGAGTGACGACATGCTGGTAGTAGGAAGGAAAGCAGTTTACAGTTGGGATAGGACTGATATCAATGCTTGAAGGTCTTCGAGAATGAGATAGAAGTGAGTGTACTAAACACTGGGTGTAAACACAGTCGGCTTACAGTTGATGTGAGGTCGCTATACTGTGACATTGATGAGACGCTGCTACGCCTAACATCCATGGGACGCTGTGAATCGACAAGTTAGGCGATCAAGGGGTTGGTGGTAAGGACTTTGCAACGAACTTGAGAGGATCCAGTACTCGCTTCAACTTTGTCAATCTCAGCAGTGTATTTCCGACCTATTGCCACCTGGTAACATTCTGTACTTATAAGTTGGATGAACAGAATTCTAACGATGCGTACCTTGAGATCGACCTCTAATTCAGTGATCCGAGCTTTCAGCTTCACAATAGTCTCGTACTTCGAGTCCAGTAACAATTTCGTATCGTTGTGCCGCTTCTGCTCTTGAAAGAGACAATTCCCAACAGCCTGCATACATTATCAGCCTCCTTCATGCTAATAAAGGATGTAGACTCGCCTTCAGCTTGTCCAATTGATTCTGTTTCTCCTCCAAAGTCTTTGACAACGCCTCCAAGTCCCCTTTAAGCCGCGCATTGGTGTCTTCCTCAGCCTTGAGTAGTTTCATGGTGTTATCAAGACTGGTTGCAAGGTTATCATTGACGTATTGACGGCCGATTCTCGTTGGAAGAGGTACAAGTCTGACCTTCTAAAGTGTTCCAACTTGAGTTCAGCCAGTGACTAGTGAGTCCAACGGAGGTAAGAGTAACCTACTTGGTGACGGACATCATCAGGCTCAGAGCTGGACTTGCGGATCTGGGACATGGGGATACAGTGTAAAACAGAGGTTCGAGAGACTCATAGTCCTTTATCCTCATCCTCAAAAGGAGAACAAAGCAAGATCTATCCTGACGTCACGACGTCATGACCACTGTAAACCACAACGCGAGCTAACGCGATCTACTTTCCGATGTAAGTTATTTGACCACTGTAACAGCAACTTTTCAAGCTGGTGATTTCTTGTCTCGACAGTTTCGAGCAACCTCCACCCAGGAAGTGGGGTGATGGCCCAAGTGGGATTTAGTGCCAACACCGTTGTGGACGCGTCCGTGAAATGGTTGTGTACAACCGATGCCAGAGAGTTACCTGCTAAACTCACTGAGGCCTCCAAGTCCACCGTATCGGCCCGGAAGTTTCGAACTACAAAGGTGAGCCTGAGGCGAGCCACTCTAGTGAGCATGAAAGGGCATCTGGGTGACATATATACCGATTGTCGGCCACTCATGGGAGCAACGACGTTCCTTCTTGAACTAGTATATATCCTGCTTCTGCATTCGTTGAGAAGCCTTACTACAACTTGCCCTTCCAATTTACCACCCAAACCCTATATACACAACATTCCTATTCCTATCACATAATGGGTATGCATCAAGTGCCACTAGGTTCCAGTCGCCAGGTTAGTTTGATAATCTCTGCTTTCGCGAGTAGACAGCTAAAGTTGTATTCTCTGGTAGACTATCGCCAAAACTGTCAGAGCCAGAATTTTCCCTGCTGACAGTCCGAACGCTAAGCAGAAGGTCGTGTGCTACCAGCAAAATTCGAAAGGCAACCGATTCGTTTTCGCTTTGGAGGCTTTATCGGGTATGAAGACTCAGCCATACCTTCATGATGTTGTTGTCAACATTATTCATCGCTCCATCCGCTATAAATTCCGTGTGTTCTTCAAAAGGCACAAGCTGCTGCGTAGGAACCAGGCTATCAGGATACTGACAAATGTGGATGTAGACGGGATGTGCTAGTAGTTGCGTGTAGCAATCGGACCGGGGAAGCGCGAAATATTAGAGGACGGGCTGAGAGGAGGGCAATGGAGGAGGCTGTCATCAGGTGCGAATCATCATTCCAGCTATCAGCTAGAAGAGAAACTGACCCAAATTTCGATAGGGTCATGCAACGGCTTGCACCTCTGAGAACTCGACGTACTTTCGCCTGCGAAATTTCGGTTTGAATTCAATTAATCTGGAAAGGATTGTCTCTTGCTTGTGCTCATTGATAGAAGCGGTGTAGCTACTATTAGGGTCTGTAAAAATGTAAGAAATTTGGATTTTTCTTTGTGACAAGGCGCCTAGGGGCACGGAAGTGACGGTCCGCTTGTTTCAACTCCGATTATCACAATGATTTTGCAATGATTACCACAACGACAACTAGTTCTTATACCTTGCTCTCTCCATTCTTTCTGAAACTATCCGCCGTTTCCATCTATGTTCTGCACTCAGATAACACTCCACCGGCTTGAGCCTCCTGCTTCCTGTGCTGTAGTCCGCCCTCTTCTCTTCATCAGCAAAATCACATTCGGATGAAGGAACGGAGAAAAAACAGACCTAGACGACGTACGGCCATAAACCTTAAGAAAACGCAAGCCCAAATTGAGGAGGCTTTCGGTATAATTCCCAACGAAAGAGGAATCTGGAAAGCAATCAGACACTAAGATCACTCTAGAAAAACGAGAAACTTCCCGTGGATGCTTACACACGATGCATACATGACGGGGTCGCATTGGGAACACTCTAATAACCAGGATAGAGCCTATTGTGAACACGATCACCAACTAGAAGATATGCAACATATCCTGACTGCTTGTGACTCTCCGGGCCAAGCACTGATATGGGAACTAGCTCAGAAGCTCTGGGAGAAAAAGTCGGGGAAAGAATGGTATTGCCTGGTATTGGAACCATCATAGGAGCTGCAGCTGAGGTGAAAAACAATGAGACTGGAAGACGCCTACAAGGAGAAACACATCTCTGGAGAATCCTTATAGCGGAATCTGCTTACCTTATATGGGTCCTGTGAAAGAGTAATAGGAAATGAGAATAACACGCCGTTCTCTGAACAGGAGATCACCAATAGGTGGTGGAAGATGATCAACGAACAATTCAAACTTGACGCGCATGACTAATGAGAAATTTGGGCGGAAAGAAAGGCTTAATACACGGCGAAAAAGAACTACCTAAGAATTGCCTCGTGACCTACACCAACATCCACAGTCCCATCTCGTCTTGCATATCAGCAAAACGTTTTTTCCAAATGCATTAGGAAATACGCACGAAGGAGCCCAAAGTTATTTTGCTTATCATGACCGTTCGGGTGGGGGATTGTTCACGACCCTCTTAGAGATGTCATTCACGGGTCATGTAGGTCTTGAAGTCTCTGGATTCGCTCCAGGGTGCTGACCCATTGCGACTCTTTTCAATGAGGAACTGGGCGAAGTCATCCAAGTGCGCCAATCAGACCTCTCCAATTGATGTCTACCTTTATTAACACTGGATTCCCTTCCACACTTATACATGCCATTGGCTAAGTGAATGACTCTGCTGACAAGCAGTCATTCACCATCATACATAACAACGAAGTCATCTATTCCTGCACTCGTCAAGAACTACAAAAGGTCTGGGTTGAGATATCCTTCAAAATGCAGTTTCTTCATGACAATCCCATTTCTGCTCAATAAGAGTTCGACTTGATCTCAGATGACTCCCATACTGGGCTCCTCTACCACCTTACCTTCACTCCCAGTCCTAGTCACTCTCTTTTCGTTACCTCAAAGCTGTTATTCTCCGCGAACAAGGTGTCAACGGACAAATCAAAATGGCGTGGGCCATGTCTGATATCCTCAACGGTTCCGCCTCTCGCCAACTTCCATGTTGCTTCCATGGTTTCGCGGCCTGTTGTGGATTCTCCTATGGTGAAGTTCTTGGAGCAGGTAGAGGTTGGGCTCACTCCGTTTTACTCAACTCTCGTGCCAGGGAAGAGTTTATCAACTTTTTCAACTGGAACGATACATTCGCACTCGTCGTATACAATGGGTATCAATTCCTCAGCCATTTGAGGGAAATTATCCCGGTGCGCAGGACTGGCCTGATTTCAAGCCGAATAGGGGTGAAAGATTTGAGGTGAAGGCGCGTATGTAGAGAACGAAGAGACGAAGCAGTCGGTGTTTTTGAAGGAAATAGTTGGGTCAAAATTTGCCTGTTGCTGTTGCGCATGGGGAAGGGAGGACTTCGGTAGTGAAGAGCAGTCCGGAAAGGTTGCTTTGCAGGGATTGGTTGCAGTGAGGATTCGAAGGACGGAGAGGTACCTAATGGCAGTCCTGGAGGTGTGACAGGGCTGCGGATTCCGGAATGGTTGACGGCTAGTGAAAATAAGCATTGTACATGTATTACAAGTCTGTAGTGCCAAATCCTATGTATATAATGTAGATCCATGGTTGAAAGTAATGATACACTGAATGCGAAGAAAGAATGACACACAGGCTCAGTAATGTGTGGCCATCTAGGAACATGCGAGTACTCCTTGGATCATCAATAAGAGAAAGAAGAGATCCTAATTGCTCGTACTACCACCCTCCTCATGTACTGCCTGATGCTGAGAACCCAAAAAGGGGCCAAACCTCCCAAATGACTCCAACATCACCTCCTGAAAGGATTCCGTCATGGCCCTTCTGTCTTGCTTCCTTTCCTCCCTCATTACCTCCATCATTGCCTCCACCATGGCCTTCCTGTCCTCTTTTTGCTCATCCCTCATCGCCTTTCTCATTCCCTCCCACTCATGTTTCATCTCCTCAAACCCGGTAGATATGGTATTGTTCAGGTCCTGAATATGTTCGATTATCATCTTGTACTCCCCTGGATGTAGATAAGTTCGAATACATGCTGCAGTCCATTGATAGAAAGAGTACTTACCTAGGGGAGTAGGTGACCTTTGACTATTAGCGCCGCCGCTGTCTCGGCGGGGCTCCCTTCCTTTCCCAACTGGTGAAAGCAGCCTCAGGTCAACTACAGTGCATGTCAAGTCGAATAATCACTTACTGCCATAGATGAAACATTCGCTTGGTGTATAAGAGTGATTGTCTTTCCCATAAATGTATCGTTCACTGGGTGATTCCTCTTCTCCGAGCTCTTTGTTCAGGAGTGGAGGTACAGTATCAGGGTTTCAGTTTGGAATTTGAGGATTCTGAAGACCAGGTATGAGACTCGAATGGTCAGAAGTTGTTTTGGTGTGGACGTCGGAATCAGACAAAGACATGGTTGAAGACTGGTATTGTCGGAGGGGGGAGTCTATTAAATATGTTCCCGGACAAATAGTATGTAACCGGACAAAGAGACTATTGTTGATGACTGTTCACAATCCGGGGTCTGGAAGCGCTGCTCTTGTCGACTTGATAATATGGTCTTATAGCTTCCTCAGGTATACATAATTTTTGTATTTACAGACGAGCCATTTTTGATGAGTCGAAAGCTCGTCTATTCCTAAGTCACTATCAACCCCGTGTTGATCCTGTGGCAAATACAACATCGTTTTCTTTTGAGCCTCTACATTACACTAATGCAGAGGTCCTAAACCACCACCCTTCAATCGCTCCAATTGCAAGTGGATCAGGCCAGCCTCTTCTTAGTTCTCCTTCCATACCTGTCTTCCCTCCTCAAATCGACTCTCCCTATGACCCAGGCTCTGACATCCCTCGTCCTCTATGGCTAAACAAACTTCTTCCTCTCTTCTTCATGCAAATGGGTAGTCATTTCCCATTCCTGACAGATATCTGGCGCCTATCTGGCCTCGAGAAAGGATGCATCGGTCCCAGTGAGTCGCTCTGAGCTCAAATAACCTTCTTAACCTGATGTACCTCATCCAGACTGTCAAACCTAGGACTCAAGCACCAGTTGCAAAGGCGTCGCGTTTGACTGCTCAACCTTCTATCGCTGACGTGAACTCGAACTCGAGCAATAATTCGTCTGCCGTGGTGCGTCTGCTCTTAGTTCAAATCATTCTTTCAATCTGACTCCATCATGATCACGTCTTCAGAAACCTGAAGGCTCTCCCGGCAAGCAATTGACCATAGCCGAGTTGCAAAACCGAATCGAGGTACTTGAGGTCATGACTCATGAATGACTACAAAATAACCCTCTGTTCAGGAACTCAAAAGAAAATTTGAAAACATGCGCCTGCAACAACTCTATCTGCCTCGACTTATGCTGGCAGCCTTGCATGTAAGTCCAAATCGAGCTGCTCCTGTGATATTACCGAATGGTTGGATTCAGCACCTCGTGTGGACATATTACTTGGGCGATTGCCTCATTGGGCATACCCAGAACCAGATGCTCAAGGACAAAGAGATGTCGAAGACGGCGTTTTTGTGTGGGCGTAGGGTTGCTCGAGAAGGTTCTACATTAAGTTTTCGATAGGTAGGGTAAGCGGAGGCGCAGCACTGGGATATATAGGCTTCCCACCGAAATGCGGGTGGCATACGTCGTCCTCGTCCATCATGTCAGGATGTTTGGCAGAGGTGGTCTTAATGTAACCATCCTTGATAACCTCGAGGATTGCAGCCTCCACCTTGATCTTGTAGCTGGCGCAAAGCTTGACCGCGAGCACATCTGCAAGCATGGCTACCGTTGTTTTGACCTCGCCGACAGTGATGTACGGAGTATCCAGGTGCTTGATAAAAGCAAGGAGAGTAACTGTAGACGTGCACATGTCAGCAATGAAAGAACAAAGAAGTGTGGTCAAGATCCCTTACGAGTCTTAGCACTGGCTACACCACCGGCTCAGCTGGTACGTTGGGGGCAACGTTCGTCATTTCAAGGGATTTTTTGCGATGGGAGGTTGATGCACGTCTTCGGCTTGCGTTTTCAGTCTCTCAAATCGAGCTCTGCAAGCCTGGTTAGATAAGTGACACAGACAAAACGGGAGAAGGCGTACAACGGGACCTCTTGAACGTTTCTACCTCCTTCTCTTCACTACGCTTTTCTCCCCACTGGACTTGAGAGAGCAAAAGCAGGGAGTTCGAGTAACTGAGTATAGAGGGGCCAGGGAGGGAGAACGTAGCAGGAGGTGTGAGGATGATCGAGGCAGGCAAGGTAGGCGATGAAGGAGGTGTGAGGTTGGGAATAGAAGGGAGAGGTATGAAAGGCGATATGGAGATTGGAGATTCGGCTCTGGGTGGGGCATCGAGATGGTTGTGAGCACCTTTGTTGAGAACGGCGTCGAAAATAGCGGTGTGAAGACAGAAATTAGCATTATTGAGGATCGCGTATTCGGTGCCATGAAAGACGAGACCTATACTTTGGACGAAAAATCAGCGGTGCTTAAATGTAGGGTTTGGCAGCAAATTGACGTTGGAAGGTGCATGCGGTAAGCCATTGAGGGTGCTATAACCTGCTGCTGCCGAGAACGGACTTGGTGGTGAGAATGTGTCTCCGAATGTGTATGCGAAGTATATAAAGCTCCTGGACTGGATTGCAGGGATGTTTGTGCGACAAACTGAATACCTCCAGACCTGTCCCAAACAGCAGAGTTGGTGGAGGTTGATGGGGAAAAGACAGATGAAGCGGGGTCATCCTTCTGGGAATCAGAATGATATTCAGCGTAGGTTATCCATACAAAACACAAGAACGTGCAGCTCTGAACTGTGCTGTGGCCATCATCAAACGACACCCAGTCGACCAAGGCTTTCATGATTTTTTTTTACTTTCATTCCCCTATACAAGACGGCCCCAATGGCATGAGGAACGATGTGTGAGAGGAGAGTGAAAGTAGAATGGAGGATAAGGGATTTTTGATGCGTGAGTCTTTTGAGCCTTTCGCTCCGTTTTTTGAAGGTATAGCCGTGGAATAGACGGACTCGGAGCCTTAGTACAGCTGGAAAAACACCAGTCAGGATATTGTCGCAATGCAAAAACCACAAACACGCACCTTTTTCAGCACGATTCGCCCGATTCGCCCGCAGCTCAAGTCAGGGCTTGGTTAGCGACAAATCTGGATCTAGCACAAAATCTCTTCGCAACAAAGACAGACTTGCCGTCTACAATGTACTTCACAAATTCCCGAAGGCCAAACCTGAAACTATCTATCGATGGAGCATCAATACCCTGTTTACTCTCAGTCTCACTGGCCAATAACCGCCATACTTGCCATCCACCTTTGATTGCGACATTTGTGCTCAGTCCACTATCTTCCAAAACCAGGTAAGGAAACAGGATCCGCGGAATACAGATAAGCCCTTCTTTCAACCTCTGATTCTTCGTTCCCCAAAGTCTCAATATACCGTGCCAACTTGCATTGACAAACTCTATCATCTCCTTGATGTTGAGAGAGACGTGGTTTAGAACGGTCAAAAGGACATGAAGGAATGAAGGGATGTGTCGATGGGGTAGAATTTGAGAAACCTTCCAAGTGTAATGTTATCCTCCAATATGGGAGAGCTCTTGGACTTCAGCAAGGTACAGAGCAGATCCATGAATGTGACCTGGTCGATATCGACGGAATTCGAAACATGAGTCTTTTGGAGGAGCCAAGTGTGTACGCCTGTTGTTTGGCAAGACATCATCCCATCGTGGTCAGGATGGGGAATTGTCTGCGGAGACGAAGAGTCAAAAGGATGTCAAAAGAGCGGTGCTGCCTGCGGAATCGGCAGAAGAAGGGGTCTCTATATTGGGTGGAAGCAGTGGGGTCATCGAGGATAGCATTGAAGCAAAATCCAACCAGCTTCATCCACACCCCAGACTCCAATGCAAGAGGCGGCGGTCAGAAGACACAGGCACTTCAGCGTCTTGACATAGTCTAGCACCATGTGCCACAGGAAAGCACCTTTATGTGTCATCCCGGAGACCAGTGATGGGCGAAGACTTTGGAGGGCCGGCGAGTTCAAAACACACAGAGAACTAGCCATCGTACGGTACAGAGACAAACCAAGAGACGGGAATGCCCTGTGTTGGTGCTGATGGTATCTGCGTACTTCCATGGGATGGCGATGGATGGGATATGGTGACGAAGAAGATAGTTGTGGATGTGGAGCAAGACCCTTGTACTCGGAGTGACAGTGAATGAATCGACGACTATGAGGATCGTGAGCTGTGCAGAGGAGAATGAGAAGGTGTAGATTGGGGTTTAATTTGAATGAGAGAGAAAAGTCAAGTACTGTTCAGAAAGCGAGGGAGCAGACATGTCCTCACGTACTTGATTAGTTGAAGAGACCCCATTACACTTAGGTGCTTAGATGACCTGAAACGACATGAGCTGACCGTCTAGGCAAGAGACATGATATTGAGACCAGTTTCGCCAGTTGACAAACTCTGGCACACAGGACACCGTTCCACTAGGTCGATTTGGTCGTCTTGTAGCGGAATTGGAAGCGTTTGAGCAGCAGTGTTGAAGAGCCTCCTCTGATCTCTGAGCGTAGATTGTTGTTGGCAGGGGTCGACCTCTCTTCATCTCGATGTCCAGGAAACGTTGGAAAAAGGCTAACCACGGCGGAAGTTTATACATCGCTGGAGATAAATGGCCGACAGAAAACACTGAAAAACGATGTTGTTGCGGTGCTGATCGGACTTCTACGTCGGACTGCTCCTCCGATAACGTCATTAAAACCCCTAGCCGCGCATTGACACAAAGAAAAATCAGATTTCATAGTAATTTACAAGCAGCCAGGCAACATGAGACAGTAATTCAGGCACTTTCTATACATCAGGAGCTCTTACAGCAACTCTAACGCAAGTTTGTGGGGTCCTAGGGCGAGCGTTATAATAGATTTTGTATTTAGCTGCCGTAGCCAGTGCGAAGGTGAACCACAACCAGGCAACGAGAAGTCCACCCGTGAAAGAGATAAGTTCTGGGGCCTTTGATATCAAACGTTCTGCACCAAGGCTGAAAGAGAAAGTATCAGTGGATGTTATCAAAGGAGGAAGGTCATGAAACACACCAAGTGATAGCTATGAGGTCCTCGCCAATACCCTCAAGATCCTCAATAGTGACCATCCCTTTGACAAGAGCAACGACACCGATGACTTCGAGAGGGAGACAGATGGTGAGTCGAATAATTATAAAGAGGGAGCCTTTCATGGTGTGCTGAGATGTAAGTATGTCAAAGCAATGAGCCCTACCGTATACGAAAGGTGAAACAATGAGTGAATAAATTTGAAGGCAAACGAAGGGACCTCACCTTAGTGAAAGTTGAAGGAAGGGTATCCTGGAAGTAAGCGTCCTACTTTCTGCTTTTATAGTCCTCGAACAAAGAAAATGATGGTAAACATAATCGTTATCTAATCTCTTTACCACAGCGTTGCCAGTCAAAACCCTCAGTAGAAACCGCTCTTAATTCTCCATATTCATACAACAAAACTACAAACTTGAGTAAGATATGGTGATGTACACCTGAGGTGCCAACGGAATGCAATAAGGTTGGAGGTCTAGCGAGAAATGATCAGGCTATGATACAGGCCGATCTCGTCAGAATATACCTCTTCCTCCAGTATAGCGTTGATCAGCCTCTATCCATTAGTTCTGCTTCTCGGTCTGCTCGCCTAGCCTCTGCAACTCAAACTGCCATCCTCCAGTAATGATGTCTGAACTCAAATGTCCCGTCTGCTCGTCCGTTGTCATCCCGCTCAAGGTCCATGGAATGAGGGATGAGATATTTCGCCAAGCGTCGGAGATCATCAGTGATGTTATGGTACTCCGACTCTGCAAAGCCTTGATCTCTCAGGACCTTTTCTAGTTTCTCCAACCCATCGCACCAAACCGGAACTACACGGCAGTCAGTTAGACCGCATTTCCATTCAGGATAAGGAAGGGGGAAAGACGACCCTGAAGACCAGGAGACCAAAACTATGTGCAAACTGGAGGGATTTGAATCAGGACAGTCGTCCACTGTATGTTGGCTGTTGTACAGGTTCCTCCGAATACGCTCCCAATCTTCGGCAAACACGTCGTAGTATCCTTCAGAATAATCCCAGTCCTCGTCAAAATTGACGTACAGACACTGGAGGTTACCAAGATTCCTGAGACATAGGTGAGAAAGAATCTCATCGTTTTCCCCAGCTTCTAGGCGCAGATATTTGCACGAAGGAAGGAAGGAGGGGGTGAAGAGGTTCTTGATGGGATATAGAGGGTCGCGTGGTTGGTGGTAGTGATATACGGCGAGGTGGACCTCTTCAACGACTTGCAGAGCACTGGAATGGAGGAGTGCTTTGATGTCAGAAGACATAGGCAATCGAGTCAGGTCAAGATAGGTGATGTGTCGACCAATGGAAGCAGCCACGGTTTTGAAAGAGATAAAGCTTCCTTCGGTCTTGATGAAACCGTAGGCATAGGTGAGTTTTCGTACATATAGACTGAAGGCCATGGTAAATGATCAGCTTAGCAACAGGAAAATAGCAAGATAGCGCACCAATTCCTCATCCAATGAGATACAAGATTCAACGCTTCCACATCTCGTGAACTGGCTTGCATATGGAACGCGTCCATTATCAGTTCAATGAGTTCCGGGGGAAGTACTAGCACCGAGGTCTTCACCATTCTTGTGACTTGTTTCAGAATTGGAATTTGCAACATGCAGACAAGGATGGGGCAGATGAACGAGGATGGGAACAGGCATGGTAAGAAATAATCGACGGGCATACTAACTCAGAGGTTGGTGGTGCGCGTCTCACTGAAAGTCATTTCAAACGCACTACACAGCCACATTGACGTCTTCTCCGAAACCATCACTCGTCGCATCCAATGGTACTGTACAGGCGGCCTTGGATCTTTGAGACCTCTGTTACACTGCTCAGCAATATATCAAACACTATCAGTGCCTTCCAAGCGGCCTTGGATCATGCTCCTGCTCACAACCCCGCCGATAGGCCTGCTGGAATTCGTCGAAGGCTGTCGAAGATGACTTCGAGAGGCTGGAAAAGGAACGTGGCAAGAAAGTGGCCGGTCCAAAAAGCTTGTCGATGGAGAACATTAGACCATGCAAGTTGCAAATGGATGATCGAGATGAGGCAGCCATCTTATGTTCGTGCGTCGAGGCCTCAGTGCTGACGCCTTGCCTGTTCATAGTAAAATCAACTATTGATCCTTGGTAAGTCCGCACCCCACTCCGCCTCCTCTGCTGCTCATTGGCAACAGTATTTCTGCTTCCCAGTGCAGGATTCACAGCATACCCATCGAGAAGTTGTTCTCCAAGACATTAATCACGAAATGTACCCTTTATAAGGGCATGTTGCCTTTCTGACCCGTATGTGTGCTGTCCCTTGAGCTGTCAAAATCGTCGGACACTGACTGGGAATTCTCAGCAGTGGCTTTCTTTTTTGGTGTACTTGAGGGTGTATCAGGAAAGGACAACGCATTAAGATTTGGGCCACCTTGCAAGTGTTTATTACCACCATGCTCGACTCGAGAAATGTAAAAGGCAAGCTGAACACGTGTGCAATCTCCCGTCGCAAAAAAGCCTGTATTAAATTCAATCGTTAATACAAAGCATCACGGCGGCGTTTTTACAGGGTGTCCCCGATAGTTCGCAGCTCCAGGTATGTCTTGCTGATTTTCTCTTCGTTGTTCCCTTCTCTGATTTGTTCTTCTCCCAGTCCTTGTCCACCGGACCCATACTCTTGGAAAATTGGTCCTCCTTCCTATCTTTCACATCTACGACAATCTACCACTTGACGTCCCAATCCGTCCTTGCACATCTCCCAAATCCTTTACCCGCCACTGAACATTGTCTTGCTGTCCATAATAGTGGACTATGGGCTTCCATTGGGCCTAGTTCGTTGCTGATGGCGACTTTCGAGCTTTTGCCCAGCCAAGCATTCATCTCAGGTGGATTTCTCTCTTTTCAGCAGCCCATGTTTTAAACAACCCAATCGTCCTACTGGCTACATTTACAGCATCTTCAAGACTTTCACCATCATCGTTGGATAGCCTGCCTGATTGACGAATTTTAGGGTCATCGCCAGAATGCAAGCCCGCCATCAGCTATTCTTATAGCATTCCATATTTGCAGTACCCACGAGGTCTTCTTCCTCTTGTGAGTCATTCTTGCCACGCCAATCACTCTGTTTACTGACAGGCCGACTATTCCGCAATTTCAGATTTCCATCAAACCCTCTTACTCAACGCTTCTTGACCTGTTCGTCGTGCTGTACCACACTCGAGGCTCTTCCCAGGTGCACTCGGCGGTGAAGGAGAAGGTTGAACGTATTCTGTAGTCGCCTCTCCATCTACCTTTCAGTTTGACCACAGAGTGCCTTAAGTAAGATTGAGCCTAAAGCAGAGCCAGATACGTCACCCAAACCTCTTCCGGGATAACATGAACGATTCGATTCCTTCATTCTGCTCTAGGCATGCTATCTATATGGTCGAAGCGGTGGAGCCTTGAGTATGTATCTGAGTCCGCTAGTGTGGTCGAGTCGCTCACAAATACTCTGCAGTTCATAGTACCCCCGATGAAGAACTAAAACAACTGTTTTGGTCGGGGAAATACTGGCAATTCTTAACGAGACCTCCAAGTATTGTCCTGTGAATTTGACATCGCTGAACGCGGGTCATGAAGGTGCCGCTGTGTGTGCGATGATGCTGCTTGTTGGAAATGGGGATGCTCAGTGGGAGAGTCAATGAGAGGACGTCGCAATCGAATTTCACTAGGAGCTGTCTACAAATAATCTGAAGATGTACTTTGTTACTGTACTGTGCTTATCCATTTGTGCCCTTGAACCATTGCCCTTCAATTCTGTGCGTAAGGGTTATACTTAGACCAGTTGAATGTCTGAAAGTTAGTCTTGGTCGTAGCGAGTTCCTTGTAGTCGTAAGGTCGCTTCTTGATGTCAGCGAGGTAATCGGGTTGGAAAAACGATTCTGGAAGACCCTTCGGTGGATCCCTTTGAACAATCTTCGCATCTGGAAGACGTATCCTTTTGAATCGGTTGGTTTTCCCTGTCTTCGCGAAAATGGCCTCCTCCATTCCGGGCGTTGAGTCCATAATTCTGAACAACCCATTGAACGATTCCTTGCGCCAGTTTATGCGAAGGATCATTCTGACCTGCTGATCTATCGCCAGTAGACCGGTTTGCATTTGTCAGACACCATCCTCCTCGTCCGACATCCCCGCTGCTTTCAGCATCTGCACAACCTGCAGCGCATAGCTCCAGAACCGTAACGCCTTCTCATTGTTTTTGCTTCTGCAAAACTTGACCATAGTCGCAGCGACAGGAACGAAGCTTGAACTTCTGTGCTTATGGTCAGAACAAATAGAGCACAAAACATCATGAGAAGACTCACTTCGTGGCGTATGTTTCACTACTTTGGCCTTCTTGTTGAGGTCTTTGCGGGCGGCATGCAGACGTAGAATAATCTCCTGTTTGGTCTCGCCTGGGTGTGTCGGGCGAGCTTTCACCACATCACGGGCGATATCCATGAAGCGGAGGTGAATGAGTCTAATCCACTTTTGCAGCTTGCGAAGCCCCCGAGACGACGGTCCTTCAGCTTTTTGGAGATTTCCATACATTCGGTCGCTATCATCAGAATGAAAGCCTTGTTCCACGGTAGCTTGCCAATCTCCTTCGGAGTGAGAGCTCGCTTGTCGATGTACGTATTCCTGGGCAGAGGTCCAAACTTGGCTGCGTTTTCATGGAATTTGGCGAGTCGCTCGTCTGAAACTTTCTTGCGTGCCCACGCGTGGTAGACCTTCTGACAGTGAAGGGCTTCTTGGATCAGCTCTCGGACAAGTCTCTACATCGAAGGGTCAGATAGCGAAACAAGTGAGCAGCATCAGGCTGCTCACATTACGGTTGTTGTTCACTTCGTTCTTGGCGTAGTACTGCTTATCAATCTTTCTGCACCACTTTTCCATAATACGATGCTCATTCTTTTCCTCCAAGCCCCCATCATCTGACAGTCGTTCGTCGGACTCTTCGTCGGACTCTTTGTCGGATTCCATGTCGGACTCTGTCGGATTCCTTGTCGGACTCTTTGTTGGACTTGTCGTCAGAGTCTTTGTCGGACTGTTCCTTGTCATCATTGACATCAAGGACGAAATGTTAGCAGGATGCAAAGAAGCGTGATGTGTTCTTCTCCGCCTCCAACTTCACTGGCTTTGAGATCGGTCTGCTGGAAATAAAATGACGACCATGAGGAAAACAGTAGCACAGAGAAAGTGAAAACATCACATACAGCGTTTTCGTTTTGGACGAACACCTCCTTCTCTGCCTCGAGTGCCTTCTTCTCTGCCTCAAGCTTTTTGACTGAGTCTTCGAGTTTGGTTATTTGACCCCGAAGTGTCTCAGCTGCCTGTGTACAATATTTACCTTGGTTAGACAGAATGGCACCAGGATGCAAAGGGGCGTACCTTATTTTTCTCCGCCTCCAACTTCGCTAGCTTTCTGCCCATATAGGAACCATGAATAATGCGAAAGGCTACCAGCTCAGAGCATAAAATGACGGAGCCAGAGTTGTGCGGGACTAAATATCACTCGTAAACGAGATACGGCCAGCTGAGTGCTGGAAGACACAAGAGCAGGACATGAGTGTAGAAAAGAGATTTGAGAAAACAAAAAACATACCTTGATGTGGTCAATTATCGCATTATACTTGCATTATATTCAATGTTGAAGTACTGGACAATGAGCCCCCCAAGTTTGGTGCGGTGGAGTATGTCGCTATCCCCTAGGCCAATAGGCCGACACCAATATATAACAACAGGTCATGGAGTTCAGGAGAGTCGACGACTGACAACGACTAGGGTAACAAGTTAGTGCTAAAATCATAGATAGACAATATCAAAAAACCTTACCTGGTCATCCACAACAATCTACCTGACCAGGCGTTCATAAAAGCCATTAAGAGTGAATGGTAGTCGTTCTTGTGGTGCTCTCGAGCTGGCACCACTAACGCTACGTTCCTTCATGAAGGACTCCTAGTGTTTGAGCTTGATGATAACAAGCTGCTGTGAAATATCGAGATGGTGCTTTTTGAGGTGTCGCTGAATGTTGCTGGCAGAGCCCTCTTGATTCTTCCAGGTAGGTGAGTCCGAACTTCAAAAAGATATGTATTTAGTGCCAAAGACGAAAGAAGAAATAAGCAAGAAAACGTACATGCACAAATGGCACCCTACAAACGGATACTCAGTTTTACTCGGACGCTTCTCGCCCACCTGGGCCACAGCTGGTAACACCTCTTGCCTCTCCCTATTCTTCAAACCCTGAGTGAAATACCAAATATGCGTAGCGGCGTCGCTCCTGTCCTGGTCATAGGAACGAGCCTCCCGAAGTAGAGGGTGAAAAGGAACGGAACCCAGAAGATCCAAGGCCTCTTAAAGAGCACCGTAGGATACTACAGTGGGTCAAAAAATTGTCCACATGTTTCGCATTTTTGGAAAGATTGCCAATTTAAGCAATACTGAGTAGAGATATTAAAATGTGGTCAGTGATGGACAGAAAGCCCTTGATAAACGCTACAATATTCTGTCTGTTTTGTCTTATTTGGCTTAAAACTCATGGAGATATGACTGATTTAAAATGGTATGTCATTTGGACAATTTTTTGACATGCAAGTGAAAATACAGAAAGTGCTAGCTCAGTACTTGGTATGCCCTCCTTTGGCCTTCAACACAGCCTCAATCCTTCTAGGCATGCTCCTGATCAATTTCTGACAATCTTCTTCTGTGATTTCATCCCACTTTTCAGCTGCTCTGTCCCATATTTCCCAAACTCCAGAGGGTGCTGTGTCATATCCATTGAGCTTGTGTTTGAGGGTTGTCCAGAGGTGTTCAATGGGGTTCAGGTCAGGAGATTGAGCAGGCCAGCTCATGCAATGGATGTTGTTGTCTTCAAACCACTTGGTGGCCAGTTTTGACTTGTGTTTAGGATCATTGTCTTGCTGAAAAATGGCCACCTCTGGATCAACACCCAAAATATCCATGCTCTCCAGAAGGTTGTTCTCCAAAATGTCCACATACTGCTCTGCATTCATCCTGCGCTCCACCTCTGCCATGTTTCCAACTCCTTCCCACCCCATACATCCCCACACCATGATATTTCCTCCTCCAAATTTGACTGTTTCCACCACATTTCTCTCTCCCAAGGATTCACCCTTCCTCCCCCACACATACTGCTGTCCATCTGACCCATATCGATTGATTTTAGTCTCATCTGACCAAATAACCCTTTTCCAGTCATCCACAGTCCAGTTTCTGTACTTCTGTGCAAAGTTTAAACGAGCCTTCCTGTGAGCTGCAGTGAGTTTGGGCTTCTTCTTCGTTTTAGATGTGTCCACATCATGCCTGAGAAGGGAATTTCGAATGGTTTGGGTGGAGACAGGTTGGTCAAGGAGGGGATTGATGTTTCTGGCCACTTCTGTAGCATTTTCAGCTTTGCCAGTGTTGATTTGTTGGATAGCAGCACGTTCATCAGTGGTAGACAGCTTTCTAGGACGCCCTGCTTGATGGTTCTCCTTGTCAGGATACATCTCTTTGGCCAGAGAAGCAATCTTTGACTTGGATACCCCAGTTTTAGCAGAGATTTCCCTGGATGAAGCAGAAGTTTGGAGGAGAGAGAGGATATTGTCTTTCTGGGTGGATGTGATGGGTCTCATGATTTGATGAGGGCTATAGAACAACTGGATGCCCTTATATATGGTCCAGCTGGCAGCTATGATATCATTATGATGTAGCCATTGCATCATTGTACAACTCCACTTATGATGTCATCTATGAGACATCACATAGTTACAATACTGATTTTGAAGTGGCAACTCAAAAAATTGTCCAAATGACATACCATTTTAAATCAATCATATCTCCATGAGTTTTGAGCCAAATAGGACAAATAGAACAGATTATTGTAGCTCTTATCAAGGGCGTTCTGCCCATTACTGACCACATTTCAATATCTCTACTCAGTATTGCTTAAATTGGCAATCTTTCCAAAAATGCGAAACATGTGGACAATTTTTTGACCCACTGTATAAGGGCTTGATATAGGAAATAATCCGAAAAGATGGCTTCTGAAAATCCCTGGACACTGCTAGATCACCAGCGGACACCGATAGTGATGCTGGTTTAAAGGCAGCATCACGAAAACAATACCTGTAGAGATATAGGATATGAGAGAAGGTAACTATATGAATAAGAGCAAACCTACGAGTCACCATGCACTTATAACGTGTGGAAGGAAAGAATCGGAAATGAAGGAGGGGAAGAAATCCGGAGGGCCTATCAGTGGGGTTGTGAGCAGGAACAGAAGGCTCGAAGATCCAAGGCCGCTTGAAAGGCACCATAGGATGGTAATGGTGTTTTATATATTGCTGAGCATTGTATCAGAGGGCTCGAAGATCCAAGGCCGCCTGTACAGCACCGTTGGATGCGACGAGTGATGACAGTTTCGGAGAAGACGTTAATGTGGCTGTGTAGCGTGTTTGACATTGTACATTTCCTTTCCATGGACCATGTATCTGAAAGCAGGCCCGAATTGGAAGATATTATGAAGGCTCTGAAGGTAAACTTTGAATCATTTGATTTTGGCAGTGTCTTACAGGGTATTCCCGGATCCGAGGAGGTGACGATGTCGATGGTAGCAGAGCGGCTCGAATATTTTGTGCCAACACCGTCGTGGACGCGTCCGTGAAATGGTTGTGTACAACCGATGCCAGAGAGCATGTACTGGTCGTTTGGATCCATCGGTGTAGAGGATAATGTGGGAGGGGTCAAGGAAGAGTTCACTCAGCTGGTTCAGGTGATCGTCTTTAAGTTTCTCAACTCTTTTCTTGGACCGCTTGTTTCAACTCCGATTATCACAATGATTTTGCAATGATTACCACAACGACAACTAGTTCTTATACCTTGCTCTCTCCATTCTTTCTGAAACTATCTGCCGTTTCCATCTATGTTCTGCACTCAGATAACACCCCACCAGCTTGAGCCTCCTGCTTCCTGTGCTGTAGTTTCCCCTCTTCTCTTCCCTGGTCTTCGGTCGCAGTTTGGTTTGGCATAATTGCTCGCTTCAGTGAGTGTGGAGCCATAGCAAGCCGATTTTCCCTCAAACAATCTTTCGAAAATGTTCAGGGCTGTTTTAAGGACGACAACAAGGTCGTCAGTTTGCTCAGTTTTACGGTTTGTCCTATCATTGAGACAACTAGGCACATCCCGTTTTCTAGTTTCATATTTCATCTCATTGACTTTTGCGCTTTTTCAGCATCCTCTGCATCACCGCCACTGCCTACTCTCCATCTGCATCAGGTGTCCCATGCCTTGCGTCCAAACAACTCTTCGCAATGTCCATATTGTCCAGATCAACAGCGTCAATCCCAACGGCGTCTTATCCATCACTCACTTCGAATGTCCCCTCGTAGTCCTTTTATAGCTCCGGCGTGCACGACTCCCTGGCACGGGAAAACGACCGTTAGAGGTTGGCAGATGATGGAGGTTGGAAAATGATAGGGTCGGATTTGAGATGGAAGCGGACAGGGTGGTCGGAGTTGGAGCAGTACATAGGATGAACCGGTGAGTATTCTGTACTTGACCAGGTTCAAAATCTCATTACTTATACCCACAGCTACAGATCGTGTTGAAAGACCCTATTACGACGAAGAACCGGACTGGTTGTTGCTGCCCACCCCCGTACTTATGTGAGGTTTGTTACCGCCATCGTTTTAAGTGAGTCTTCCTGGCACTCAGGGCATCATTACGAGCCTCATCATTGTTTCCTTAGCTTCTCTTCTGCACTCTGTTATCACTGCCATTCATGCATGGGGACTTTGTTCAAATGCTGCCTCAGCTGTTCAGGGCGCGCATCCTTGGAAAAGCTCAAAATGTATCGCCCTTGCAGCATATCATTAGCGGGATTTTTTTTCTAATATGTGTTTCAAGTTGCTTGTATATACTATTGCAATAGAGGATGGTTTAACATTCATAGTTACTTTGATATCGGAGGTAGGTCTAAGAGGGTCGTTGATATCCCGTCGATGGAAGTCAGAGGTAGTCTGATTGGCTGCCGTTATCCCATTGAAAGGGAGTGGTACACTGTACACCACACCGCGTACCCAGGGTTGCACCTCATATGGTCCATCGCTGTCCGAGGAGGTCCCCCATCATCGGCCGTTTCCTTTCCTGGACTGGATATGGATCAAATCCAGTGGCATAATAGAATAATTTATACACCCAGAAAGGCAGGATATCCTTTGTCCTTTCTGCAACCTAAAAGCTTCCATATCCGGTTGACTTTCAGGTTCTCTTTCAAGCAATGAAAAGGTCCCGTTTCTTTATACCTTTTAGGAAATTGAAAGGGGTCATTACATTTCCACTTTCCACATCACTTTCCAGCACATATAATAATGGTTCCAGGGTAGTGAGACCTGGCTCGTTGTTTGGAAGAGACATGATGGTGAGGAATGAGTTGAGGACACGGAGGGTTGAGCTTCTTATGTACAGTGAAATAGATCTAGATCTCCTTCCAAATATATCTACAACCTTATACTGACATCACCATGAGTCGAAAGCATGAAAACACTTCTCCTCTGTATGCTATAGATGAGAATACTAGAAGCTATTATACATTTTTTGCACGAAAAAAAAAGGAAAAAGTGCAATGCAGGAATATAACGTGAAATTGAAAACTTTGACTCAGGACACAAAGTATGCAATGCTTCCGCTTCCATGTGTTCAACTGTTCGCATTATAAGTGAACGTAGAACCTTTGTGCTCTTTCATCCAAATTATGACAATATAAGGCTTACTTAGCAGTAGTAGTATGCTTATACCTATACCTATTTCTAACTTGTAAATACCTGCCCATTTCGCGCCAGCATTCAAGTACAAATAGGGGTGAAAACTTATAAGTGAATGTAGAACCTTTATGCTCTTTCATCCAAATTATGACAATATAAGGCTCACTTAGCAGTAGTAGTATGCTTATACTTATACCTAGTTCTAACTTGTAAATACCTGCCCCTTTTGCACCAGCGTTCAAGTATGAATAGGGGTGAAAAGCATTTTGTTCCATAGAACCAGTTCTGCTGATTCTCCTCATACCAAATTTCCACTACACAGTAACATTTGTATATAAAGTAAGTAGGCCTGCATCCCAGAATATTTCGAAGAAATATGCACCCAAGATCAACTTCGCAAAAGTTGTTGCCACTAATGCTCCTAATACAGACACTTGGACTCATTTACGTCCAAATTTGGACACTCAGTCTCGTACCTTTCAAAAACTCTATATCAACTCTATATCAATTTTTACACTATAGATACAATAGATTTAAATATACAATGTGAATGAAATGTAGAACATAGATGATTTAAAGATAAAATATAAACTAATCAAGCCTATTCCTCCTCTTCAGTTTCCTCTTCATCGCTATTGCCATCCTCAAGACCACTACCATCTGAGGAGTCCTCGTCGTCGTCATCTTGGTTTGCCCCATCGGGATCAATGTTGCCAGAATGGTCATATGGTTCTGACACGTCATCCAATGTATTGGCCAGAGTTGTCATTGGCGCAGTGAATGGAAGAGGGATATGTGAATGATCCATAGAGAGTGGTTTGGTCCACTGGGAACAAAAGAGGGTTAGGAGATTCCTCTGATGCGTGGCCTGCTTTATGGCATATGCTTTCAGGCCCTCCGCAAGCGCATGGTCCACATCAGAAGTCCCATCCCTGACTGACACTCTGTCCATCCACCACCCAGACTTCCACTCTAAGAATGCACCAGTCCAACACATTTCCTCTTTCAATCCCATTACTTCCTCTTTCCCCCTGTGAGATCTCAAACAGCTCCTACACCATTCTGACCAGCAAATCTCGTTCTCCTCATCAGCACCATCCTCCAGTGTCATCCCAGGGCCTGAAGTCCAAATCCAGGAATTGATCCGACGTGTCTCTCCTGTACCCTCCCTGCTTTCTCTCACCATGGTCCCTCCCACCTCTTCCCTTGACTCTGCAAAAAGGTCTATACCTTCTCTATCATCCTGCCCTCTTCGTTCTGATGAATCTTGCCCATTACCTCCTTCCAGCTGAGGCTCCCATGAGTCTTCATTGACACCCTGTCTTCCCGGTCGCTCTGAAGGTTTACTGTGATTAAAGTAAGACCGAACATCAGCATCCCTCAACACTTGATAAAGTGCTTCCCAGGTTCCAGATCCAATGAGTCTATGTTTTGCTTCCCTCACCCGGCGGTACTTGTTGGCTATAGCTTTCGCCCTCGTATGAACACGGTCAATAATGGTATGTGATCGGAGTCCAGGACGCTGACCACGAATGTTCTTGTTTTTAAAGATTACCATACGACTTTTGACGTGAAGGGTATGTCGCAAGTTTTGAATACAGGAGTCGAGTTGGGCGGTCCGAGCACAGTCTTCCATAAGGGGGAGGTAGTCAATACAAACTGAGCCTCGCTTGTCAGCGGGGATGTCTGAGGGAAGCCACAATTTGTGGTCTTCGATGTTGTCACCAACATCGCCACCCTCAATGTCCTCGCCAATGTCAACCAGATGCTGAAGCAAACCCGGCATGTAAATTGCCTGGAGCTGTCTGTAAACACAAAGCTTTTCTTGCAGAGGTGCTTGCCTTTCTTGTAAAGTGGAGTCGGCCTGTGTCTGGGAGTTTTCGTGGCATGATTTGGTAACAAGTTGACGTATTTCAGCCCTAAATACAATAATGTTTAGAGAGACAATTAAAAAAATCTAAATACTCACATGGCATCTTCGAGTTCCAACCCCATTCGTAAGAAACCAGGAGCACTGACGGCATTCCTGGATAATCGGCCTTCTCGACGAGCACATACATTATCTTCAGCTTCTAGCTCCTCGAATGCTTGTTCTTCAGATAGAACTAATAATATGAATTAGTACAGGGATGCTAGTGTAAGGAAGCAAGACTTACACTCATTAGAAATATGATAAGGGTTTTCAACCCCAGCTTTTGGCCATGGTGCATGCTCCCAAGCAACACAGATCTCTTCCCACTTCCTGACCAAGTCTTGGGGCAGCCATTGGGTCCAACCGTTGTGAGCGTTGACTTGGCAATTGCGTTCCTTCAGTGCTGCAACATAGCGTCTGCACAATGTATCACCTAAAATGACATGCATTGTGCAGTGTTCATCAGAGTAAGCGATCATTTAGACAACAAATAACTTACCCATACCAATATACTTCTGATAATTCCAGAACCCAAAATGGTCGTCTAGAACATCCATCCTCGATCCCGGTCCCATCGTTTTTGTTGCATTGGCAACCGCATTATGACCTGCCCATATCCGTTCTGGCCCTTCACAGTCACTGTGACCTGCACCTTGAATGAGATTCAGGGAATACATTTGATGTTGTTCTTGTATATGTGCTGGCTTGTGGAATTTGCCGATAGCTGGATTAGTGTTCTCTGGGAAATTGAGCTTGAGGTGGTCAGGCCAGACAGTCTCCATCCTCTTAAAAAGATTGAGGAACCACTGGCAAGCAATGTCATAGCTTACCAGTAGAGCCACCAGGAGTGTGAAGCTCTGCAAGGCTGAAGCAAAGATATAATCCATGTTCGCATACCTATAAGACAATTAGTATATATACATATGAAATAGGTAAGGACTGGCTACCACATCCATTGGGGAATATCATATCTGAACGTCCACATGATGCAGAACCTACACCGGTGTATCAGAGTCCTTGGCTGAATTTTGTTGCTGCTTTGGCGAGAGCAGCAAATCCAATGCAAGTGCTGATCTGTTGTCAAAGAGTGAGCGAAAGTAAGAATTACTAGTCAAATTGACGTCGCTCACATCATCCTCATGTGTCAGACTGCGTATGTGCTCCTCATAGGCTGGACGAGGAACAAAATATGCCTGACCTATACCAAAGCCCGGGTCACGAGAGAATGATGATACAAGCTGATTTTTTAGACAGAAGTTTGCGTCTAATACAATAATAACACAATATAGGAACCTAGATATGATCAACATGTCAGAATAGAGATAAACAAGACTAAAAATCACTTACTAGAACTCAACTGGGGCCTGCTCAAAATCATGAGGAGAAGACACGATGGGCATCGTATGGCTAAAGCACCTGAGGCGGTGTTGACAACTCGGTTAGGGTCAGGGTCATGAGCCCATCCACCTCGCTTCAACATCTTGAGATGCCTCCATTGAAGTGTCATGTGGCAGAGAGCATTGTAACGTGACGGTAACTTGGTGAGTCTGGAATTGTCGGTGAGCATCTTCATGGTCTTGTAACATTTGTAATTAGACCCCTTCAATGTCAACGTTAGACAGTGGAGCAAGCGAAGGAGACGAAATGTCGCACATGTTCTGGGGGTATCTTGAGTGGAAGGATATAGGCCGCGTCGCATTAATTTTAGATGACAGGGAATGAACTTGCCACAGTCACAGTACAAGATGTTGATTTCATGAATGCCGTTCACATTGATTACACGCATTGCCTGGTGACATGGTTTGGGGTGGGTACAATGCATACTGAGATGGTTGAGCTGTACTGTGAGTCTGAGCTTTGCCAATGTCATTGGAACGAACATTGTGCCATCCCAACGCTGATCAAAAGGTCTCAATTCAGTAGAAGTCATCAAAGAAGCCATGCTACTCACCTGTATCTTGTGAAGCGGATTGAGACGGTGCTGTTGAATTGGCGCATTCAGTTGCAGCCATCAACGTATTTTATGTAGAACAATAATAGTAGTTATATATAGAACAATAAGATTATATAGACAATAAAGTGTAGTACGACAATAGTCTACGTAACCAGCATTGTTCTATCCAGTACAATAGAATCTTATTGTTATTCTAGTATTAGTTTACATGTATTTGTACCTCCTAAAAGGTATATAAGGACCTGTAGATAGTCCTCCAAATAACAAGTTTCATACTTAACCCACATCGCTCTACAAGCCTCTAACTAGCCTTACAAGCTACTCTTTATCCACAGGTAAGTTGCGTAGTTGCCACTGCGTTTAGTAGTGTACAGGACCGTACCATGCCTGCTTAACAGGTGCCGTCGCACAATGCAAGATGAACAGGTCAAGTCAGGGAGAAAACACTCCTGACACCTATACTCAGCATCCCCTGGGATCTCTGCGCGTCTCGCTAGACAATCTGAACACACTTCCTGAGACATAGAATCGCCATGTCCATCCCATCGTACCAGCTCGTCTAGATATTGCTGGCGGTACAGATCTTTCCAAACCATATTTGCATAACACTGAAAAGGAATAAATTTTGAGTTTGATATATAATACGACAATTTACTGCACTTACTGATCGTTTTGAATGCTTATACCGCTTTTTGGGGGCCTCAACTTGATAGACAATTGAGTTGGGTTGGTCGAAAACCTCAGCGTCTACAGCATCGTCGACCCAGTCATCAGAAGGTTCCAGAGCATATTCAGCATCATCTTGAGGAGTCCAGGAGTCGCCTATTACCCAAGTTGTTCGTGTTCTCTGGGGAGAGCGAGGGGTTTCTAATGTGTGGCCACAGCTGTTGAGTTGTGATGTTCGGGCATGGACAACCTCAATGTCACCTGCAATGTCGACACGGTCCCGATAGACATTCCGCTGGCGTTTGTGTGCTCATCGACTAGACATGGAAGGGAGAAAAATTGAAGAACCCTGAAGTCAAGATGTGATTTGTGAACGTCACGAAAAAATGAAGATGTTCAATTGGTAATTGAACACACCACGTGGCTATGCATTATCTTTGTCCTCTGAGTATTCTGTATGTAGAATTCATACCAGAGGCTCCTGGGTATCAGAGAGTCAACACTAATCCCTGCTGCACATGTCTTTTCCCAGTAAATTCTGAGATTTGGTCTGATTCACCTCTCAGACTTACCACTTATGTTGGAATGGTGCCATACCACATCCACAAGGTCAGTATCATTGACATTGTTTGGTTCTGAGATGGCCAGAATAATCTGGACAGTACTAAGTATTTTGTTTATAAGAAGAGACCATGACCTAGTCATGTCCCTTCATAATCCCCAGCTCTTCTCACTTCTACTCTTTTATCCGATGGTTTATTCCTTCATTTATGTCAATATCCCGACATCAGTGGCTAAAGGGGATACTCATAAAGCGAATGAGGATATTCATTATAAAGCTAATTGAATTATTTCAATATGCTGACATGTGACTAAAGTCAGATAAAGCCAATTCATTTATGTCAATATCCTGACATCAGTGGCTAAAGGTGGCTGATCTAGTGGCTGATTCATTAGTACTGTATAGGGCAATGGTCAGGTAGCCACAGCACATATCAAGTAGCACAACTGCCCATGCCCAGGTCCATTGACCCTTGTGATGCATGAACATGGATGGTATTTTGACCTAGGTTGATACATCTAATTAGCTGCTACAGGTGGAGGCAGACGAAGCAGATGAGGCAGACAGGGCAGACGAGGCAGACGAAGCAGACAGAGCAGACGAGGCAGACGAAGCAGATGAGGCAGACAAGGCAGATGAAGCAGACGAAGCAGACGAAGCAGACAAGGCAGACAAGGCAGACGAAGCAGACAAGGTAGACGAGGCAGACGAAGCAGACAAGGCAGATGAGGCAGATGAGGCAGACAGACGAAGCAGGCAGACGGGGCAGACGAGGCTGATGGAGCAGACAGGGCAGACGAGGCAGACAGAGCAGACAGAGCAGACAGAGCAGACAAGGCAGATGAGGCAGACGAGGCAGACAGACAAAGGAGGCAGACGGGGCAGACGAGGCTGATGGGGCAGACAGGGCAGACGAGGCAGACAGAGCAGACAGAGCAGACAAGGCAGACAAGGCAGATGGAGCAGAGACAAGGCAGACAGGGCACACAAAGCAGACAAGGCAGATGGGGCAGATGGGGCAGATGTAACAGACTGAGCAGACGAAGATGACAAGGCAGACACAGTAGTCTGCCCTTTCCTATTTATATTCAGTAAAATTTAATTAACCTGGTTGAATGAATTCATTGTATTACATCCTGTAAATTTTCAGTAAGCCCTTCTGTATTACTTAATTGACATGCACTGCAAATCCATCCAACAAGTCTCTTGTAAGTCCATTGGATACACATGATGACTTACAAAATAGTCACTTTTCAGTAAAGTCATTGTAATGTCTTCTGACTTACAATTGTCTTACTGTGACTAGTCTGTCACACTGTATATTCTCCATTTAGCATGCAGGTTTTTTCCAGAGACTTACAAGATAGACTTTTAAAACCTGCATCTTGTAATTCCCTTGTAAAATCACAAGTCTTTCTAGGGTATTACTGGGACACAGATGTCCCTCCGTAAATTCACTGTAAATATGAGCAGTCTTACCCAAGACTTTCAAGTTCTACCTTCTGGTAAGTCCACTGTAAATTTTACTTGGTTTACAAATTGTCTTACTGTGACATTATCTCACACTGAAATACCCTGGTATTTCAATTCTGTTTTTCAAGAAGACATACTGTCGCAAAAAAGTCACCTTGTAATTCCACTGTATGCTCTTCAATGCTATACTGTGACAAAGCCTCACACTGAAAGTCTATGGTATGTCCTTGCAGCTTACAATGGTCTTTCAGAATAGTCCTCATTTTTTGTCTATTTTGTAATACACTTGTAAGTCAAGCCAACTTACATATTGATTGGTTCCCCATAATACTCTTGTAATACTCCAGTAAGGCTGAGGATTTACCAGTGTTTGTAGCAAATCTTTCTTGTAATTCCTTCATAATACAGCTAGTCTTACAAGTGTATTACTGTGACTTGATTGTCATTTTGTAAATTTCCTGCAGATTTTGCTTCCTTGTAAGTCCTTTGTAAATCTCTCTTGCCTTACTGTTTGTCATACTGTGATTATCTGTAACACTGAAATACTCCAGTATTTCCTATGTGTCTTACTACATGACATATTGTGGCAAAAAATCACTCTGAAATTCCTGTGTAATTCCACAGTATATCCACCAAGGGTATACAGTGACAGCAAGTCACACTGAAAGTCCATGGTATTTCTTTGTGACTTACAATGGTCATACAAGGTTGTTCTAATTTTTTCTGTCTCTTGTAATACTAATGTATGACAAGGAGTCTTACATATTGATTGGTTTGGTGTAATACTCTTCTTAAACCTCAGTAAAGCAGAGGATTTACAAGTCTTTGCACCCAGTGTCCTCAATTATGTTACGAGAGGAGGATGATGACGATGTTTGAGCCACTATCACAGGTGGCAAACTAGAAGACAATGATGGCAATAAGGCTGAAGTGGAGGTATCGGCTGTCCTAACAGCATGAGGAGGGAAGTTTTGAGGAGTATTTTGGGACGTAGATGGTTGCGGAGTGTTGTTTGGCAACGTCAGACACTTGTTGCTCATATGACCAGGTTGTCTACATGCAAAGCATCTCCTATTTTACGAAGTTGGTCCCTTTCTTTGGGCGTCAGCTTGGCTAAAGGAGTAAAGGACGATTGAGCACCTGGTGCCATGAGCGCATTAATGCTAGTTACTGTTTCTCCCTGAGACAGAACTGGACTCATCCTCATTCAACCATTCCAAATGAAGGTCCATCACTCTAACCTTGTATTCATCAAAATCCTTCCACTTGGCCACGTCAGCTCTACTCATTTCTGAAGTTTCTCAGGTAGACCTTCTTTATAATAATCTAAAAGGGCCATTTCTCTGTAGTCTGATTCTTCTCTGTATGTATCAAAGATACTATTGTAACTACTAATGTCCATTCCCTTCATCCTAGCATTCTTGATTCTGGTCCTCACCACCTCGTCTGAAGCAAGTCGTCTGCCTCGTCTGCCTCGTCTGCCTCATCTGCTCTGTCTGCCTCGTCTGCCTCGTCTGCTCCGTCTGCCTCGTCTGCTCCGTCTGCCTCGTCTGCCTCGTCTGCCTCGTCTGCTCCGTCTGCCTCGTCTGCCTCGTCTGCTCCGTCTGCCTTGTCTGCCTTGTCTGCCTTGTCTGCCTTGTCTGCTCCGTCTGCCTTGTCTGCCTCGTCTGCTCTGTCTGCCTCATCTGCCTCGTCTGCTCCGTCTGCCTCATCTGCTCCATCTGCCTCGTCTGCTCCATCTGCCTCATCTGCTCTGTCTGCTTCGTCTTCTTCGTCTGCCTCGTCTGCCCTGTCTGCCTATTCTGCTCCGTCTGCCTCATCTGCCTCATCTGCCTCGTCTGCACCGTCTGCCCCGTCTGCCTTGTCTGCCTTGTCTGCCTCGTCTGCTCCATCTGCCTTGTCTGCCCCGTCTGCCTTGTCTGCCTTGTCTGCCTCGTCTGCTCCGTCTGCCTCGTCTGCCTCGTCTGCTCCGTCTGCCTCGTCTGCCTCGTCTGCTCCGTCTGCCTCGTCTGCCTCGTCTGCTCCGTCTGCCTCGTCTGCCTCGTCTGCTCCGTCTGCCTCGTCTGCCTCGTCTGCTCCGTCTGCCTCGTCTGCCTCGTCTGCTCCGTCTGCCTCGTCTGCCTCGTCTGCTCCGTCTGCCTCGTCTGCCTCGTCTGCTCCGTCTGCCTCGTCTGCCTCGTCTGCTCCGTCTGCCTTGTCTGCCTTGTCTGCCTTGTCTGCTCCGTCTGCCTCGTCTGCCTTGTCTGCTCCGTCTGCCTCGTCTGCCTCGTCTGCTCTGTCTGCCTCATCTGCCTCGTCTGCTCCGTCTGCCTCGTCTGCTCCGTCTGCCTCGTCTGCTCCATCTGCCTCATCTGCTGTAATGGAACAATGTAAGTATCTTGTATTCTGTTTCTTTGAGTTTGCTACGTCTCAATTTACCGTACTTGCAATGTAATTGATGCTTCGGGCATGCCTCGGGCATCCGTTTTCTCTTTCTTTCTTTCCTTTTCTACAACATTCTGATGAAAGTTCCGTCTATTCTAGATAGTTCTAATGACTCACTAATTACATATATAAGTATCTTGGTATGTACTCTTGTAATAACTTTATCCTACCTCGCAATACACATCTGTATTTGAACCTTACATCTTGACTGATTGTAAGTCGGCATGCTCACCAAGTGCTCAAGAACCTGGTATTTCACGGTAACGCGAAAGCTTGCCTTGATTCAGTACCTTTCTCACTACTAAATCATCTTAGAGTCTCCTGAACCCGAACCAAATCAGCGGTTCTTTTACATCTGCTCCGCCTGCCTCATCTGCCTCCTCTGTTCCGTCTGCCTCATCTGCTCCGTCTGCCTCGTCTGCCTCGTCTGCTTCGTCTTCTTCATCTGCCTCGTCTGCCCTGTCTGCCTCTTCTGCTCCGTCTGCCTCATCTGCCTCATCTGCCTCGTCTGCACCGTCTGCCTCGTCTGCTCTGTCTGCCCCGTCTGCCTTGTCTGCCTTGTCTGCCTCGTCTGCTCCGTCTGCCTCGTCTCACTACCCTGGAACCATTATTATATGTGCTGGAAAGTGATGTGGAAAGTGGAAATGTAATGACCCCTTTCAATTTCCTAAAAGGTATAAAGAAACGGGACCTTTTCATTGCTTGAAAGAGAACCTGAAAGTCAACCGGATATGGAAGCTTTTAGGTTGCAGAAAGGACAAAGGATATCCTGCCTTTCTGGGTGTATAAATTATTCTATTATGCCACTGGATTTGATCCATATCCAGTCCGGGAAAGGAAACGGCCAATGATGGGGGACCTCCTCGGACAGCGATGGACCATATGAGGTGCAACCCTGGGTACGCGATGTGGTGTACAGTGTACCACTCCCTTTCAATGGGGTAACGGCAGCCAATCAGACTACCTCTGACTTCCATCGACGGGATATCAACGACCCTCTTAGACCTACCTCCGATATCAAAGTAACTATGAATGTTAAACCATCCTCTATTGCAATAGTATATACAAGCAACTTGAAACACATATTAGAAAAAAATCCCGCCAATGATATGCTGCAAGGGCGATACATTTTGAGCTTTTCCAAGGATGCGCTCCCTGAACAGCTGAGGCAGCATTTGAACAAAGTCCCCATGCATGAATGGCAGTGATTGCCGAACCTTTAGGTTTGGCTCCTTACAAGAATGCGGGTTGGTTTCCAGACTATTCCCACGGGGTACCATATTTAGAAGGTTACTACCAAATATATCCTTTGCTCCGAGACTTGCCAGACTATTCCCATGAAACCGCATAGCCTGCCAGTGATCTTTCCGACCTTCGCACTCCTCCGAGTCTACTTGTTCTCCTCCGCTATTTTCTCTCTCATGTTTGGCTTTCGGAAACCCAATCCCAGCCACACTTTTGCTTCATCAGTCTTTCACTGGATAGTATGGCAGCTGCTACTAATGTGTGTCTGTTGTTTCTAACCTACGTTACAGGACTTTGACTTGGGTTATATCTGTTCTGGACTGTCTGGAATTGTGTTATCTATTTAATCCTCTGTTTGCTTCTGTCAACCCCACTTTTCTTTCTTACTTAACATTAACAACATCCCTCCTCCGTCTTGAATGGACCTGAAAATTCTTATGATGCTATGAATACTGTTACTCCTACTCTTGCATCTTCTACTATCTCTCTACCTCCCTCTCATCTTGCTCTCAGCCTTTTGACACCTCTGCTGTCCCATTCTCCATGTCTTCCTCTGTTGCCAGGGTCATACAGTCTAGCTTAGAAGTGTATTCACCCTCTGACTCTGTACTCGCTATTGCTCACACCTACTGCCGGTCAAAAGAAGCCTACACATGAATTGTGCAACAACTTTCGCAACCTCCAAATTCGTTCAAGAGTGTTGTATCATCTTCCTCAACGATGGCAACGGTGCTAGCAGTGCTGGCAGCTCCAGCAGCTCCATACCGGCTCTGAATAGTTACATCGTAGACTAGATTTGATGTATGCACTCAGAAAGCCAAAATCATAATTGAAGTCTTTCTATTCTACAGCTCACTGAGTTCAAGATAATTTCCAGATTCTGGGGAAAAAATCATTATATCTCCCTCTCCGTGATTTGCGAACATACACAAGATTCTATTGTCTTGGACATCTGCATCAGTCTGGGTCATGAGCCCGAGATATCAAAAGGTTCGGCCCTCGCCGCTTGCAGCCATCCCCCCAGTCATAACAGAGTGCAGAAGAGAAGCTAAGGAAACGACGATGAGGCTCGTAATGATGCCCTGAGTGCCAGGAAGACTCACTTAAAACGATGGCGGTAACAAACCTCACATAAGTACGGGGTGGGCAGCAACAACCAGTCCGGTTCTTCGTCGTAATAGGGTCTTTCAACACGATCTGTAGCTGTGGGTACAAGTAATGAGATTTTGAACCTGGTCAAGTACAGAATACTCACCGGTTCATCCTATGTACTGCTCCAACTCCGACCACCCTGTCCGCTTCTATCTCAAATCCGACCCTATCATTTTCCAACCTCCATCATCTGCCAACCTCTAACGGTCGTTTTCCCGTGCCAGGGAGTCGTGCACGCCGGAGCTATAAAAGGACTACGAGGGGACATTCGAAGTGAGTGATGGATAAGACACCGTTGGGATTGACGCTGTTGATCTGGACAATATGGACGTTGCGAAGAGTTGTTTGGACGCAAGGCATGGGACACCTGATGCAGATGGAGAGTAGGCAGCAGCGGCGATGCAGAGGATGCTGAAAAAGCGCAAAAGTCAATGAGATGAAATATGAAACTAGAAAACGGGACGTGCCTAGTTGTCTCAATGATAGGACAAACCGTAAAACTGAGCGAACTGACGACCTTGTTGTCGTCCTTAAAACAGCCCTGAACATTTTCGAAAGATTGTTTGAGGGAGAATCGGCTTGCTATGGCTCCACACTCACTGAAGCGAGCAATTATGCCAAACCAAACTGCGACCGAAGACCAGGGAAGAGAAGAGGGAAAACTACAGCACAGGAAGCAGGAGGCTCAAGCTGGTGGGGTGTTATCTGAGTGCAGAACATAGATGGAAACGGCAGATAGTTTCAGAAAGAATGGAGAGAGCAAGGTATAAGAACTAGTTGTCATTGTGGTAATCATTGCAAAATCATTGTGATAATCAGAGTTGAAACAAGCGGTCCAAGAAAAGAGTTGAGAAACTTAAAGACGATCACCTGAACCAGCTGAGTGAACTCTTCCTTGACCCCTCCCACATTATCCTCTACACCGATGGATCCAAACGACCAGTACATGCTCTCTGGCATCGGTTGTACACAACCATTTCACGGACGCGTCCACGACGGTGTTGGCACAAAATATTCGAGCTGCTCTGCTACCATCGACATCGTCACCTCCTCGGATCCGGGAATACCCTGTAAGACACTGCCAAAATCAAATGATTCAAAGTTTACCTTCAGAGCCTTCATAATATCTTCCAATTCGGGCCTGCTTTCAGATGGGAGAGGTCATTATATGAGATCCAGGTCCCCTGAGATCCCTTGCAACCATCTTATGCTCAAGTACCCTGAAGAGTGTGAGGAGCAACCGTTGTGAATTTGTGTAATTGGTCTTTCAAATATTGAGAGGTCCTAACCTTGGCTCCGCATTTTTGGACATTATAATTAGAGCAATCCGGGTTGCCCAGCGCTGCCGTAAGCGTGACAACTTCCATACTTTCACACCTACTTCATTCAAGGTGAGTTTCTTTTCTCATGAATGATTTTATGGGATCCGACACTTAGGCTTTTGAGGCCCTACTACGTCTGCAATGCCTTACAAAATGAACGGGAGTCTCTGGAACGTCAAGATATGGCTCCAGAATCTTCTTCTCAACGTCATTGTCATGGTCATTGTCGGCGTGATGTTGAAAGCTGCTGTCTCTCTCAGGAGAACGACCAGCTCTGAATCGGTGGAAGTCATTTACTAGTGCGTTCCTCCCTTTCTTTGTCTTATACTCTTTGATGACAGGTGCATATTCCTGCGATAGACACGTCTGGAAATACATGCGTATATTTACCTACACGTTACAGATGTCGAATTTTCCTTTGTCCTGCATGAGAGCGGACAAATAACTTTAGATATGAGGACGCGCTGGGTCACATCACGTGGCGGATGTGACTGCACGGCGTACCCATATATTTAATACTGTACATCCTTGTAAATGCTCTTCATTGAACAAGAAGCATGAATCACCCAATCCTGCTAACCAATATCTCCCCCCATGTATAGCGAGAGTGTCCTCTAGACAGCCCATGACTGGAATTAAACCATCAAATGTAGTAAACACAAAGAAGGTGCTATAATGGCAAATTGAATGAGATTTACCAACCACCGAGTCGCTGACAGGATCATGCATACAGCACGCTCTACTCAAGACTGCTCGTCTCTTTAGAAAATCAGCGACTTTCGTCTTCTTTGCATCTCAGGACTCTTTGCTCAATTCTTTGACTGATATCGGTGAAACGGATTGCAAACTGTAACTCTCCCTCGAAGTGTTCTCTTCGAACTCCTCCAAGCTCTAAAAAGAACTCAGATGGGCAAATATCAATATCCTCCTATCGTACTCGCCTCTCGTATCATATACCCAGAACCCACAGTACCACATCTCTCTCGAATCTCCAATCACAACACCCTATGTCAAGCCGCTTGACACCCCAAGAACAGTTTGCAGGTAAGGTACAGCACACTGTCTATCAATCCGTTTGTGTCTTTTAGGATCGACATCACTGTCTACGAACCAAGTCTACACGCTTTCTTCGACTTTCAAGCCATTCAAGTCGAAGTACTTCACACTCTACAAAGACTACAGGTGAGAAGCCGTGCTCTCTACTGTGCATCATCCTTTATCCCCTGCCATATCTATCACCAAGCCCCCACAATAGTAGGTCTCGCTCGACTCAACGATTACATAGACCTGCAAAGCGACTCGACCTAGAGTCTGAAAAAAGATTGCAGGTAAGTCAACACTCTCTGTCCCCACATTAGTGCGTCTCACTCGACTCAACGATTACATAGACCTGCAAAGCGACTCGACTTAGAGTTTGCAGGTAAGTCAACACTCTGTCCCCACATTAGTGCGTCTCGCTCGACTCAACGATTACATAGACCTGTAAAGCAACTCGACCTAGAGTCTGAAAAAAGATTGTAGGTAAGTCAACACACTCTGTCCCCACATTAGTGTCTCGCTCGACTCAACGATTACATAGACCTGCAAAGCGACTCGACTTAGAGTTTGCAGGTAAGTCAACACTCTGTCCCCGCATTAGTGCGTCTCGCTCGACTCAACAATTACATAGACCTGCAAAACCTTCAAGCGATTCGACCTACACTCTGAAAAGTGATTGCAGGTGAGTCAACACTTTCTGTACTCGTTTGCCCGTTTGCTTCTCGTTACGTCTCCACACTTCAGTGCTGTTTCAACCGACTAATGGTTCGATCTGGTTACAACTACTGGCTGTACGACCCCACTTCCCATGTCTGGAAATACGGAGCGACGACGAGAACCGCCAATCACCATCGTATGGAGATCAACCGGAAGTGTGGCACCAACTTCCGTGTCGTCTACAAGCGACGATCAAGTAACATTTTCGTGACTGGTATGTCTCATTTATATTTCTATCCTACATTTGCATTCATCACATTTAGCACGGCGGGCCCATTGACACCTCCGCTCTCAAAACCTCGCGGTTGCACCAGCTCAGTGCCATGGATGTAAGTACCGATCCTTTATTCACGTCAACTACATAGATTCCAAACACTTACAGGCAGATGGAGACATCGCGAACTATGCCTCCTTGGAGTTCTGTCTCGCACCTCCTTGAATCGTGCGTTCGCCACAATCGTTCACGCCACCTTGAACTGATAAATTTGGTGAGCCCGCCCCCGATGTCCCGATGTCCCGTAATCGCATCTCACGCCACATCGAAGTGTACACCGCCTGTTTTGTATTGTGTAACTTGTTGTCTTCGCTTTGTGTATTATTGTATCCCTTCTTGTCTTCGCTACTCGGTGTCTTCGTGTAATATTGTATCCCTTCTTGTCTTCGCTACTCGTTGTCTTCGCTTTCTGTAATATTGTATCCCTTCTTGTCTTCACTACTCGTTGTCTTCGCTTTCTGTAATATTGTATCCTTTGTTGTATACATATATACAAGCATACACGTATATCTGTACTGTCTCACGAAACCAGAATGAACATGCTAAATCGACGCTTGAAGAGTACTATCCAATGTTCGTCTCCTTCACAGCTGTTGCTCTGGTAGTGTCCAAAGAGGCTGAACATAGCCAATCATAAGTGTACATAATACGATACGGACTCGTATCAGTACGCGAGCGTGCTTTCGGAGCATTGGGAAGTTTGGTGACGGAAACGCGCTACACAGCCACATTAACGTCTTCTCCGAAACCGTCATCACTCGTCGCATCCAACAGTGCTGTACAGGTGGCCTTGGATCTTCGAGCCCTCTGATACAATGCTCAGCAATATATAAAACACCATTACCATCCTATGGTGCCTTTCAAGCGGCCTTGGATCTTCGAGCCTTCTGTTCCTGCTCACAACCCCACCGATAGGCCCTCCAGATTTCTTCCCCTCCTTCATTTCCGATTCTTTCCTTCCACACGTTATAAGTGCATGGTGACTCATAGGTTTGCTCTTATTCATATAGTTACCTTCTCTCATATCTTATATCTCTACAGGTATTGTTTTCGTGATGCTGCCTTTAAACCAGCATCACTCTCGGTGTCCGCTGGTGATCTAGCGGTGTCCAGGGATTTTCAGAAGCCATCTTTTCGGATTATTTCCTATATCAAGCCCTTATAGTATCCTACGGTGCTCTTTAAGAGGCCTTGGATCTTCTGGGTTCCATTCCTTTTCACCCTCTACTTCGGGAGGCTCGTTCCTATGACCAGGACAGGAGCGACGCCGCTACGCATATTTGGTATTTCACTCAGGGTTTGAAGAATAGGGAGAGGCAAGAGGTGTTACCAGCTGTGGCCCAGGTGGGTGAGAAGCGTCCGAGTAAAACTGAGTATCCGTTTGTAGGGTGCCATTTGTGCATGTACGTTTTCTTGCTTATTTCTTCTTTCGTCTTTGGCACTAAATACATATCTTTTTGAAGTTCGGACTCACCTACCTGGAAGAATCAAGAGGGCTCTGCCAGCAACATTCAGCGACACCTCAAAAAGCACCATCTCGATATTTCACAGCAGCTTGTTATCATCAAGCTCAAACACTAGGAGTCCTTCATGAAGGAACGTAGCGTTAGTGGTGCCAGCTCGAGAGCACCACAAGAACGACTACCATTCACTCTTAATGGCTTTTATGAACGCCTGGTCAGGTAGATTGTTGTGGATGACCAGGTAAGGTTTTTTGATATTGTCTATCTATGATTTTAGCACTAACTTGTTACCCTAGTCGTTGTCAGTCGTCGACTCTCCTGAACTCCATGACCTGTTGTTATATATTGGTGTCGGCCTATTGGCCTAGGGGATAGCGACATACTCCACCGCACCAAACTTGGGGGGCTCATTGTCCAGTACTTCAACATTGAATATAATGCAAGTATAATGCGATGATTGACCACATCAAGGTATGTTTTTTGTTTTCTCAAATCTCTTTTCTACACTCATGTCCTGCTCTTGTGTCTTCCAGCACTCAGCTGGCCATATCTCGTTTACGAGTGATATTTAGTCCCGCACAACTCTGGCTCCGTCATTTTATGCTCTGAGCTGGTAGCCTTTCGCATTATTCATGGTTCCTATACGGGCAGAAAGCTAGCGAAGTTGGAGGCGGAGAAAAATAAGGTACGCCCCTTTGCATCCTGGTGCCATTCTGTCTAACCAAGGTAAATATTGTACACAGGCAGCTGAGACACTTCGGGGTCAAATAACCAAACTCGAAGACTCAGTCAAAAAGCTTGAGGCAGAGAAGAAGGCACTCGAGGCAGAGAAGGAGGTGTTCGTCCAAAACGAAAACGCTGTATGTAATGTTTTCGCTTTCTCTGTGCTACTGTTTTCCTCATGGTCGTCATTTTATTTCCAGCAGACCGATCTCAAAGCCAGTGAAGTTGGAGGCGGAGAAGAACAAATCACGCTTCTTTGCATCCTGCTAACATTTCGTCTAACCAAGGCAAATATTGTACGAAGACGGCGGAGACACTTCGGGATCAAATAACCAAACTCACAAAGCTTGAGGCAGAAAAGAAGATACTCGAGGCAGAGAAGGAGATATTCATCCAAAACGAAAACCCTGTATGTGATATTTTCGCTTTCTCTGTGCTACTGTTTTCCTTATGGTCATCATTTTATTTCCAACAGACTGATCTCAAAGCCAAGTTAGTGAAATTGGAGGCGGAGAAGAACAAGGTACGCTCCTTTGCATTCTGCTAACATTTCGTCTAACCAAGGCAAATGTTGTTCAAAGACGGCCGAGACACTTCGGGATCAAATAACGAAACTCGATTCCTCAGTCAAGAAGCTTGAGGCAGAGAAGAAGGTACTTGAGGCGGAGAAGGAGGTATTCATTCAAAATGAAATCACTGTATATTGTTTTCATTTTCTATAGGCTACTGTATTTCTCATGATCATCATTTTCTCCAGCAGACCGAAGCACTCCGTTCTGCCAACGAGAGTCTGGCTAAGATGTCGGATTTACAGGTGTGTACTCAAATAGCTTCAACGTCCTCATTCGGCCCCCATTCTGATGTATTCGGTGTGAAGGAGGCAAATACGAAACTAGAGGCACGAATCGAAAAGTATAAGAATGCCTACCACATTGTCAAAGCAAGAATGTGTCGTTGGAAACAGACTTTGCAAATGTCCAAGCAGAATATGCTGGATGCCGCTCAGCACTGGAGAAGGCCGACATGGAGCTTCAGAGCTTCAAGCGCAAGTGGGATCAAGAGCAGGTGAAGGTGACTTCGTTGGTTGAGGGTCTGAAGGTACCTTCTTGCCCAGTCGTATTGTAACAGCAACCTGACTAAGTGTACCAGGAAACCATCAGGAAGCAGGAGAAGGAACTGAACAACAAGGAAGCAGAATTGATTCAGCTTCGGGAACCTGATATGAGTACCGAAATCTGATAAGTTTCATCCAACTCATTTTTTGTTTGAAGTTTACTGCAGAACCTCCAATGGATGACTACGAGAGAACTTCATCACGAAAATCGGCAGCAGACACACCGAGGGCATCATCTGGGAATTCGAAAGCGAGAACACAAACGAGACCGGGTACAAAATCAACTTCAACGGCAACAGGAAACCAACAGAGACCAGCCAGAAATTCAGCGGCAGGACCAGCGAACGCCAGCTGCTCCAGAAGAAACGTCCACTGCAGGAAACCCAGCAAACGAAAGGTCGGCTATCGAGAGCTCCATTCCACCAATCAGGGGGTCTGAAGCGTACTCTGAAGGGGGTAGATGTTGCTGCAGAGCTGGCATTTATTAAGACGCAGCCGTTTGATTACAGTCTCCCTCCTCCTGAAACAGTGTGTCTCTTGACCAGAGCCTTTCCAGAATACCCCGACTAAGAGAAAGGCAGCCCCTCCTACCCCACCCCCAACTACCAAGAAAGCCAAGAAGTCGTCTGAGAGGGCGTCTGAGAAGGTGCCTAAGAAGTCGTCTAAAAAACAACAGAGCTATAGTGGCCCAGAACCTGTGCGTATCTTTATACACTAATTTCGTATATCTTACAGGCTATTCTAGGTCGAAGCGAGGAGGCTACCAATGCTGGGCTTGATGTCAATGATGACAAGGAACAGTCCGACAAAGACTCTGACGACAAGTCCAACAAAGAGTCCGACAAGGAATCCGACAGAGTCCGACGTGGAATCCAACAAAGAGTCCGACGAAGAGTCCGACGAAGAGTCCGACGAACGACTGTCAGATGATGGGGGCTTGGAGGAAGAGAATGAGCATCGTATTATGGAAAAGTGGTGCAGAAAGATTGATAAGCGGTACTACGCCAAGAACGAAGTGAACAACAACCGTAATGTGAGCAACCTGATGCTGCTCACTTGTTTCGCTATCTGACCCTTCGATGTAGAGACTTGTCCGAGAGCTGATCCAAGAAGCCCTTCACTGTCAGAAGGTCTACCACGCGTGGGCACGCAAGAAAGTTTCAGACGAGCGACTCGCCAAATTCCATGAAAACGCAGCCAAGTTTGGACCTCTGCCCAGGAATACGTACATCGACAAGCGAGCTCTCACTCCGAAGGAGATTGGCAAGCTACCGTGGAACAAGGCTTTCATTCTGATGATAGCGACCGAATGTATGAAAATCTCCAAAAAGCTGAAGGACCGTCGTCTCGGGGGCTTCGCAAGCTGCAAAAGTGGATTAGACTCGTTCACCTCCGCTTCATGGATATCGCCCGTGATGTGGTGAAAGCTCGCCCGACACACCCAGGCGAGACCGAACAGGAGATTATTCTACGTCTGCATGCCGCCCGCAAAGACCTCAACAAGAAGGCCAAAGTAGTGAAACATACGCCACGAAGTGAGTCTTCTCATGATGTTTTGTGCTCTATTTGTTCTGACCATAAGCACAGAAGTTCAAGCTTCGTTCCTGTCGCTGCGACTATGGTCAAGTTTTGCAGAAGCAAAAACAATGAGAAGGCGTTACGGTTCTGGAGCTATGCGCTGCAGGTTGTGCAGATGCTGAAAGCAGCGGGGATGTCGGACGAGGAGGATGGTGTCTGACAAATGCAAAACCGGTCTACTGGCGATAGATCAGCAGGTCAGAATGATCCTTCGCATAAACTGGCGCAAGGAATCGTTCAATGGGTTGTTCAGAATTATGGACTCAACGCCCGGAATGGAGGAGGCCATTTTCGCGAAGACAGGGAAAACCAACCGATTCAAAAGGATACGTCTTCCAGATGCGAAGATTGTTCAAAGGGATCCACCGAAGGGTCTTCCAGAATCGTTTTTCCAACCCGATTACCTCGCTGACATCAAGAAGCGACCTTACGACTACAAGGAACTCGCTACGACCAAGACTAACTTTCAGACATTCAACTGGTCTAAGTATAACCCTTACGCACAGAATTGAAGGGCAATGGTTCAAGGGCACAAATGGATAAGCACAGTACAGTAACAAAGTACATCTTCAGATTATTTGTAGACAGCTCCTAGTGAAATTCGATTGCGACGTCCTCTCATTGACTCTCCCACTGAGCATCCCCATTTCCAACAAGCAGCATCATCGCACACACAGCGGCACCTTCATGACCCGCGTTCAGCGATGTCAAATTCACAGGACAATACTTGGAGGTCTCGTTAAGAATTGCCAGTATTTCCCCGACCAAAACAGTTGTTTTAGTTCTTCATCGGGGGTACTATGAACTGCAGAGTATTTGTGAGCGACTCGACCACACTAGCGGACTCAGATACATACTCAAGGCTCCACCGCTTCGACCATATAGATAGCATGCCTAGAGCAGAATGAAGGAATCGAATCGTTCATGTTATCCCGGAAGAGGTTTGGGTGACGTATCTGGCTCTGCTTTAGGCTCAATCTTACTTAAGGCACTCTGTGGTCAAACTGAAAGGTAGATGGAGAGGCGACTACAGAATACGTTCAACCTTCTCCTTCACCGCCGAGTGCACCTGGGAAGAGCCTCGAGTGTGGTACAGCACGACGAACAGGTCAAGAAGCGTTGAGTAAGAGGGTTTGATGGAAATCTGAAATTGCGGAATAGTCGGCCTGTCAGTAAACAGAGTGATTGGCGTGGCAAGAATGACTCACAAGAGGAAGAAGACCTCGTGGGTACTGCAAATATGGAATGCTATAAGAATAGCTGATGGCGGGCTTGCATTCTGGCGATGACCCTAAAATTCGTCAATCAGGCAGGCTATCCAACGATGATGGTGAAAGTCTTGAAGATGCTGTAAATGTAGCCAGTAGGACGATTGGGTTGTTTAAAACATGGGCTGCTGAAAAGAGAGAAATCCACCTGAGATGAATGCTTGGCTGGGCAAAAGCTCGAAAGTCGCCATCAGCAACGAACTAGGCCCAATGGAAGCCCATAGTCCACTATTATGGACAGCAAGACAATGTTCAGTGGCGGGTAAAGGATTTGGGAGATGTGCAAGGACGGATTGGGACGTCAAGTGGTAGATTGTCGTAGATGTGAAAGATAGGAAGGAGGACCAATTTTCCAAGAGTATGGGTCCGGTGGACAAGGACTGGGAGAAGAACAAATCAGAGAAGGGAACAACGAAGAGAAAATCAGCAAGACATACCTGGAGCTGCGAACTATCGGGGACACCCTGTAAAAACGCCGCCGTGATGCTTTGTATTAACGATTGAATTTAATACAGGCTTTTTTGCGACGGGAGATTGCACACGTGTTCAGCTTGCCTTTTACATTTCTCGAGTCGAGCATGGTGGTAATAAACACTTGCAAGGTGGCCCAAATCTTAATGCGTTGTCCTTTCCTGATACACCCTCAAGTACACCAAAAAAGAAAGCCACTGCTGAGAATTCCCAGTCAGTGTCCGACGATTTTGACAGCTCAAGGGACAGCACACATACGGGTCAGAAAGGCAACATGCCCTTATAAAGGGTACATTTCGTGATTAATGTCTTGGAGAACAACTTCTCGATGGGTATGCTGTGAATCCTGCACTGGGAAGCAGAAATACTGTTGCCAATGAGCAGCAGAGGAGGCGGAGTGGGGTGCGGACTTACCAAGGATCAATAGTTGATTTTACTATGAACAGGCAAGGCGTCAGCACTGAGGCCTCGACGCACGAACATAAGATGGCTGCCTCATCTCGATCATCCATTTGCAACTTGCATGGTCTAATGTTCTCCATCGACAAGCTTTTTGGACCGGCCACTTTCTTGCCACGTTCCTTTTCCAGCCTCTCGAAGTCATCTTCGACAGCCTTCGACGAATTCCAGCAGGCCTATCGGCGGGGTTGTGAGCAGGAGCATGATCCAAGGCCGCTTGGAAGGCACTGATAGTGTTTGATATATTGCTGAGCAGTGTAACAGAGGTCTCAAAGATCCAAGGCCGCCTGTACAGTACCATTGGATGCGACGAGTGATGGTTTCGGAGAAGACGTCAATGTGGCTGTGTAGTGCGTTTGAAATGACTTTCAGTGAGACGCGCACCACCAACCTCTGAGTTAGTATGCCCGTCGATTATTTCTTACCATGCCTGTTCCCATCCTCGTTCATCTGCCCCATCCTTGTCTGCATGTTGCAAATTCCAATTCTGAAACAAGTCACAAGAATGGTGAAGACCTCGGTGCTAGTACTTCCCCCGGAACTCATTGAACTGATAATGGACGCGTTCCATATGCAAGCCAGTTCACGAGATGTGGAAGCGTTGAATCTTGTATCTCATTGGATGAGGAATTGGTGCGCTATCTTGCTATTTTCCTGTTGCTAAGCTGATCATTTACCATGGCCTTCAGTCTATATGTACGAAAACTCACCTATGCCTACGGTTTCATCAAGACCGAAGGAAGCTTTATCTCTTTCAAAACCGTGGCTGCTTCCATTGGTCGACACATCACCTATCTTGACCTGACTCGATTGCCTATGTCTTCTGACATCAAAGCACTCCTCCATTCCAGTGCTCTGCAAGTCGTTGAAGAGGTCCACCTCGCCGTATATCACTACCACCAACCACGCGACCCTCTATATCCCATCAAGAACCTCTTCACCCCCTCCTTCCTTCCTTCGTGCAAATATCTGCGCCTAGAAGCTGGGGAAAACGATGAGATTCTTTCTCACCTATGTCTCAGGAATCTTGGTAACCTCCAGTGTCTGTACGTCAATTTTGACGAGGACTGGGATTATTCTGAAGGATACTACGACGGGTTTGCCGAAGATTGGGAGCGTATTCGGAGGAACCTGTACAACAGCCAACATACAGTGGACGACTGTCCTGATTCAAATCCCTCCAGTTTGCACATAGTTTTGGTCTCCTGGTCTTCAGGGTCGTCTTTCCCCCTTCCTTATCCTGAATGGAAATGCGGTCTAACTGACTGCCGTGTAGTTCCGGTTTGGTGCGATGGGTTGGAGAAACTAGAAAAGGTCCTGAGAGATCAAGGCTTTGCAGAGTCGGAGTACCATAACATCACTGATGATCTCCGACGCTTGGCGAAATATCTCATCCCTCATTCCATGGACCTTGAGCGGGATGACAACGGACGAGCAGACGGGACATTTGAGTTCAGACATCATTACTGGAGGATGGCAGTTTGAGTTGCAGAGGCTAGGCGAGCAGACCGAGAAGCAGAACTAATGGATAGAGGCTGATCAACGCTATACTGGAGGAAGAGGTATATTCTGACGAGATCGGCCTGTATCATAGCCTGATCATTTCTCGCTAGACCTCCAACCTTATTGCATTCCGTTGGCACCTCAGGTGTACATCACCATATCTTACTCAAGTTTGTAGTTTTGTTGTATGAATATGGAGAATTAAGAGCGGTTTCTACTGAGGGTTTTGACTGGCAACGCTGTGGTAAAGAGATTAGATAACGATTATGTTTACCATCATTTTCTTTGTTCGAGGACTATAAAAGCAGAAAGTAGGACGCTTACTTCCAGGATACCCTTCCTTCAACTTTCACTAAGGTGAGGTCCCTTCGTTTGCCTTCAAATTTATTCACTCATTGTTTCACCTTTCGTATACGGTAGGGCTCATTGCTTTGACATACTTACATCTCAGCACACCATGAAAGGCTCCCTCTTTATAATTATTCGACTCACCATCTGTCTCCCTCTCGAAGTCATCGGTGTCGTTGCTCTTGTCAAAGGATGGTCACTATTGAGGATCTTGAGGGTATTGGCGAGGACCTCATAGCTATCACTTGGTGTGTTTCATGACCTTCCTCCTTTGATAACATCCACTGATACTTTCTCTTTCAGCCTTGGTGCAGAACGTTTGATATCAAAGGCCCCAGAACTTATCTCTTTCACGGGTGGACTTCTCGTTGCCTGGTTGTGGTTCACCTTCGCACTGGCTACGGCAGCTAAATACAAAATCTATTATAACGCTCGCCCTAGGACCCCACAAACTTGCGTTAGAGTTGCTGTAAGAGCTCCTGATGTATAGAAAGTGCCTGAATTACTGTCTCATGTTGCCTGGCTGCTTGTAAATTACTATGAAATCTGATTTTTCTTTGTGTCAATGCGCGGCTAGGGGTTTTAATGACGTTATCGGAGGAGCAGTCCGACGTAGAAGTCCGATCAGCACCGCAACAACATCGTTTTTTCAGTGTTTTCTGTCGGCCATTTATCTCCAGCGATGTATAAACTTCCGCCGTGGTTAGCCTTTTTCCAACGTTTCCTGGACATCGAGATGAAGAGAGGTCGACCCCTGCCAACAACAATCTACGCTCAGAGATCAGAGGAGGCTCTTCAACACTGCTGCTCAAACGCTTCCAATTCCGCTACAAGACGACCAAATCGACCTAGTGGAACGGTGTCCTGTGTGCCAGAGTTTGTCAACTGGCGAAACTGGTCTCAATATCATGTCTCTTGCCTAGACGGTCAGCTCATGTCGTTTCAGGTCATCTAAGCACCTAAGTGTAATGGGGTCTCTTCAACTAATCAAGTACGTGAGGACATGTCTGCTCCCTCGCTTTCTGAACAGTACTTGACTTTTCTCTCTCATTCAAATTAAACCCCAATCTACACCTTCTCATTCTCCTCTGCACAGCTCACGATCCTCATAGTCGTCGATTCATTCACTGTCACTCCGAGTACAAGGGTCTTGCTCCACATCCACAACTATCTTCTTCGTCACCATATCCCATCCATCGCCATCCCATGGAAGTACGCAGATACCATCAGCACCAACACAGGGCATTCCCGTCTCTTGGTTTGTCTCTGTACCGTACGATGGCTAGTTCTCTGTGTGTTTTGAACTCGCCGGCCCTCCAAAGTCTTCGCCCATCACTGGTCTCCGGGATGACACATAAAGGTGCTTTCCTGTGGCACATGGTGCTAGACTATGTCAAGACGCTGAAGTGCCTGTGTCTTCTGACCGCCGCCTCTTGCATTGGAGTCTGGGGTGTGGATGAAGCTGGTTGGATTTTGCTTCAATGCTATCCTCGATGACCCCACTGCTTCCACCCAATATAGAGACCCCTTCTTCTGCCGATTCCGCAGGCAGCACCGCTCTTTTGACATCCTTTTGACTCTTCGTCTCCGCAGACAATTCCCCATCCTGACCACGATGGGATGATGTCTTGCCAAACAACAGGCGTACACACTTGGCTCCTCCAAAAGACTCATGTTTCGAATTCCGTCGATATCGACCAGGTCACATTCATGGATCTGCTCTGTACCTTGCTGAAGTCCAAGAGCTCTCCCATATTGGAGGATAACATTACACTTGGAAGGTTTCTCAAATTCTACCCCATCGACACATCCCTTCATTCCTTCATGTCCTTTTGACCGTTCTAAACCACGTCTCTCTCAACATCAAGGAGATGATAGAGTTTGTCAATGCAAGTTGGCACGGTATATTGAGACTTTGGGGAACGAAGAATCAGAGGTTGAAAGAAGGGCTTATCTGTATTCCGCGGATCCTGTTTCCTTACCTGGTTTTGGAAGATAGTGGACTGAGCACAAATGTCGCAATCAAAGGTGGACGGCAAAGTATGGCGGTTATTGGCCAGTGAGACTGAGAGTAAACAGGGTATTGATGCTCCATCGATAGATAGTTTCAGGTTTGGCCTTCGGGAATTTGTGAAGTACATTGTAGACGGCGAGTCTGTCTTTGTTGCGAAGAGATTTTGTGCTAGATCCAGATTTGTCGCTAACCAAGCCCTGACTTGAGCTGCGGGCGAATCGGGCGAATCGTGCTGAAAAAGGTGCGTGTTTGTGGTTTTTGCATTGCGACAATATCCTGACTGGTGTTTTTCCAGCTGTACTAAGGCTCCGAGTCCGTCTATTCCATGGCTATACCTTCAAAAAACGAAGCGAAAGGCTCAAAAGACTCACGCATCAAAAATCCCTTATCCTCCATTCTACTTTCACTCTCCTCTCACACATCGTTCCTCATGCCATTGGGGCCGTCTTGTATAGGGGAATGAAAGTTAAAAAAAATCATGAAAGCCTTGGTCGACTGGGTGTCGTTTGATGATGGCCACAGCACAGTTCAGAGCTGCACGTTCTTGTGTTTTGTATGGATAACCTACGCTGAATATCATTCTGATTCCCAGAAGGATGACCCCGCTTCATCTGTCTTTTCCCATCAACCTCCACCAACTCTGCTGTTTGGGACAGGTCTGGAGGTATTCAGTTTGTCGCACAAACATCCCTGCAATCCAGTCCAGGAGCTTTATATACTTCGCATACACATTCGGAGACACATTCTCACCACCAAGTCCGTTCTCGGCAGCAGCAGGTTATAGCACCCTCAATGGCTTACCGCATGCACCTTCCAACGTCAATTTGCTGCCAAACCCTACATTTAAGCACCGCTGATTTTTCGTCCAAAGTATAGGTCTCGTCTTTCATGGCACCGAATACGCGATCCTCGATAATGCTAATTTCTGTCTTCACACCGCTATTTTCGACGCCGTTCTCAACAAAGGTGCTCACAACCATCTCGATGCCCCACCCAGAGCCGAATCTCCAATCTCCATATCGCCTTTCATACCTCTCCCTTCTATTCCCAACCTCACACCTCCTTCATCGCCTACCTTGCCTGCCTCGATCATCCTCACACCTCCTGCTACGTTCTCCCTCCCTGGCCCCTCTATACTCAGTTACTCGAACTCCCTGCTTTTGCTCTCTCAAGTCCAGTGGGGAGAAAAGCGTAGTGAAGAGAAGGAGGTAGAAACGTTCAAGAGGTCCCGTTGTACGCCTTCTCCCGTCTTTGTCTGTGTCACTTATCTAACCAGGCTTGCAGAGCTCGATTTGAGAGACTGAAAACGCAAGCCGAAGACGTGCATCAACCTCCCATCGCAAAAAATCCCTTTGAAAATGACGAACGTTGCCCCCAACGTACCAGCTGAGCCGGTGGTGTAGCCAGTGCTAAGACTCGTAAGGGATCTTGACCACACTTCTTTGTTCTTTCATTGCTGACATGTGCACGTCTACAGTTACTCTCCTTGCTTTTATCAAGCACCTGGATACTCCGTACATCACTGTCGGCGAGGTCAAAACAACGGTAGCCATGCTTGCAGATGTGCTCGCGGTCAAGCTTTGCGCCAGCTACAAGATCAAGGTGGAGGCTGCAATCCTCGAGGTTATCAAGGATGGTTACATTAAGACCACCTCTGCCAAACATCCTGACATGATGGACGAGGACGACGTATGCCACCCGCATTTCGGTGGGAAAGCCTATATATCCCAGTGCTGCGCCTCCGCTTACCCTACCTATCGAAAACTTAATGTAGAACCTTCTCGAGCAACCCTACGCCCACACAAAAACGCCGTCTTCGACATCTCTTTGTCCTTGAGCATCTGGTTCTGGGTATGCCCAATGAGGCAATCGCCCAAGTAATATGTCCACACGAGGTGCTGAATCCAACCATTCGGTAATATCACAGGAGCAGCTCGATTTGGACTTACATGCAAGGCTGCCAGCATAAGTCGAGGCAGATAGAGTTGTTGCAGGCGCATGTTTTCAAATTTTCTTTTGAGTTCCTGAACAGAGGGTTATTTTGTAGTCATTCATGAGTCATGACCTTCAAGTACCTCGATTCGGTTTTGCAACTCGGCTATGGTCAATTGCTTGCCGGGAGAGCCTTCAGGTTTCTGAAGACGTGAATCATGATGGAGTCAGATTGAAAGAATGATTTGAACTAAGAGCAGACGCACCACGGCAGACGAATTATTGCTCGAGTTCGAGTTCACGTCAGCGATAGAAGGTTGAGCAGTCAAACGCGACGCCTTTGCAACTGGTGCTTGAGTCCTAGGTTTGACAGTTCTGGATGAAGGTACATCAGGTTAAGAAGGTTATTTGAGCTCAGAGCGACTCACTGGGACCGATGCATCCTTTCTCGAGGCCAGATAGGCGCCAGATATCTGTCAGGAATGGGAAATGACTACCCATTTGCATGAAGAAGAGAGGAAGAAGTTTGTTTAGCCATAGAGGACGAGGGATGTCAGAGCCTGGGTCATAGGGAGAGTCGATTTGAGGAGGGAAGACAGGTATGGAAGGAGAACTAAGAAGAGGCTGGCCTGATCCACTTGCAATTGGAGCGATTGAAGGGTGGTGGTTTAGGACCTCTGCATTAGTGTAATGTAGAGGCTCAAAAGAAAACGATGTTGTATTTGCCACAGGATCAACACGGGGTTGATAGTGACTTAGGAATAGACGAGCTTTCGACTCATCAAAAATGGCTCGTCTGTAAATACAAAAATTATGTATACCTGAGGAAGCTATAAGACCATATTATCAAGTCGACAAGAGCAGCGCTTCCAGACCCCGGATTGTGAACAGTCATCAACAATAGTCTCTTTGTCCGGTTACATACTATTTGTCCGGGAACATATTTAATAGACCCCCCTCCGACAATACCAGTCTTCAACCATGTCTTTGTCTGATTCCGACGTCCACACCAAAACAACTTCTGACCATTCGAGTCTCATACCTGGTCTTCAGAATCCTCAAATTCCAAACTGAAACCCTGATACTGTACCTCCACTCCTGAACAAAGAGCTCGGAGAAGAGGAATCACCCAGTGAACGATACATTTATGGGAAAGACAATCACTCTTATACACCAAGCGAATGTTTCATCTATGGCAGTAAGTGATTATTCGACTTGACATGCACTGTAGTTGACCTGAGGCTGCTTTCACCAGTTGGGAAAGGAAGGGAGCCCCGCCGAGACAGCGGCGGTGCTAATAGTCAAAGGTCACCTACTCCCCTAGGTAAGTACTCTTTCTATCAATGGACTGCAGCATGTATTCGAACTTATCTACATCCAGGGGAGTACAAGATGATAATCGAACATATTCAGGACCTGAACAATACCATATCTACCGGGTTTGAGGAGATGAAACATGAGTGGGAGGGAATGAGAAAGGCGATGAGGGATGAGCAAAAAGAGGACAGGAAGGCCATGGTGGAGGCAATGATGGAGGTAATGAGGGAGGAAAGGAAGCAAGACAGAAGGGCCACGGAATCCTTTCGGAGGTGATGTTGGAGTCATTTGGGAGGTTTGGCCCCTTTTTGGGTTCTCAGCATCAGGCAGTACATGAGGAGAGGGTTTAGTACGAGCAATTAGGATCTCTTCTTTCTCTTATTGATGATCCAAGGAGTACTCGCATGTTCCTAGATGGCCACACATTACTGAGCCTGTGTGTCATTCTTTCTTCGCATTCAGTGTATCATTACTTTCAACCATGGATCTACATTATATACATAGGATTTGGCACTACAGACTTGTAATACATGTACAATGCTTATTTTCACTAGCCGTCAACCATTCCGGAATCTGCAGCCCTGTCACACCTCCAGGACTGCCATTAGGTACCTCTCCGTCCTTCGAATCCTCACTGCAACCAATCCCTGCAAAGCAACCTTTCCGGACTGCTCTTCACTACCGAAGTCCTCCCTTCCCCATGCGCAACAGCAACAGGCAAATTTTGACCCAACTATTTCCTTCAAAAACACCGACTGCTTCGTCTCTTCGTTCTCTACATACGCGCCTTCACCTCAAATCTTTCACCCCTATTCGGCTTGAAATCAGGCCAGTCCTGCGCACCGGGATAATTTCCCTCAAATGGCTGAGGAATTGATACCCATTGTATACGACGAGTGCGAATGTATCGTTCCAGTTGAAAAAGTTGATAAACTCTTCCCTGGCACGAGAGTTGAGTAAAACGGAGTGAGCCCAACCTCTACCTGCTCCAAGAACTTCACCATAGGAGAATCCACAACAGGCCGCGAAACCATGGAAGCAACATGGAAGTTGGCGAGAGGCGGAACCGTTGAGGATATCAGACATGGCCCACGCCATTTTGATTTGTCCGTTGACACCTTGTTCGCGGAGAATAACAGCTTTGAGGTAACGAAAAGAGAGTGACTAGGACTGGGAGTGAAGGTAAGGTGGTAGAGGAGCCCAGTATGGGAGTCATCTGAGATCAAGTCGAACTCTTATTGAGCAGAAATGGGATTGTCATGAAGAAACTGCATTTTGAAGGATATCTCAACCCAGACCTTTTGTAGTTCTTGACGAGTGCAGGAATAGATGACTTCGTTGTTATGTATGATGGTGAATGACTGCTTGTCAGCAGAGTCATTCACTTAGCCAATGGCATGTATAAGTGTGGAAGGGAATCCAGTGTTAATAAAGGTAGACATCAATTGGAGAGGTCTGATTGGCGCACTTGGATGACTTCGCCCAGTTCCTCATTGAAAAGAGTCGCAATGGGTCAGCACCCTGGAGCGAATCCAGAGACTTCAAGACCTACATGACCCGTGAATGACATCTCTAAGAGGGTCGTGAACAATCCCCCACCCGAACGGTCATGATAAGCAAAATAACTTTGGGCTCCTTCGTGCGTATTTCCTAATGCATTTGGAAAAAACGTTTTGCTGATATGCAAGACGAGATGGGACTGTGGATGTTGGTGTAGGTCACGAGGCAATTCTTAGGTAGTTCTTTTTCGCCGTGTATTAAGCCTTTCTTTCCGCCCAAATTTCTCATTAGTCATGCGCGTCAAGTTTGAATTGTTCGTTGATCATCTTCCACCACCTATTGGTGATCTCCTGTTCAGAGAACGGCGTGTTATTCTCATTTCCTATTACTCTTTCACAGGACCCATATAAGGTAAGCAGATTCCGCTATAAGGATTCTCCAGAGATGTGTTTCTCCTTGTAGGCGTCTTCCAGTCTCATTGTTTTTCACCTCAGCTGCAGCTCCTATGATGGTTCCAATACCAGGCAATACCATTCTTTCCCCGACTTTTTCTCCCAGAGCTTCTGAGCTAGTTCCCATATCAGTGCTTGGCCCGGAGAGTCACAAGCAGTCAGGATATGTTGCATATCTTCTAGTTGGTGATCGTGTTCACAATAGGCTCTATCCTGGTTATTAGAGTGTTCCCAATGCGACCCCGTCATGTATGCATCGTGTGTAAGCATCCACGGGAAGTTTCTCGTTTTTCTAGAGTGATCTTAGTGTCTGATTGCTTTCCAGATTCCTCTTTCGTTGGGAATTATACCGAAAGCCTCCTCAATTTGGGCTTGCGTTTTCTTAAGGTTTATGGCCGTACGTCGTCTAGGTCTGTTTTTTCTCCGTTCCTTCATCCGAATGTGATTTTGCTGATGAAGAGAAGAGGGCGGACTACAGCACAGGAAGCAGGAGGCTCAAGCCGGTGGAGTGTTATCTGAGTGCAGAACATAGATGGAAACGGCGGATAGTTTCAGAAAGAATGGAGAGAGCAAGGTATAAGAACTAGTTGTCGTTGTGGTAATCATTGCAAAATCATTGTGATAATCGGAGTTGAAACAAGCGGACCGTCACTTCCGTGCCCCTAGGCGCCTTGTCACAAAGAAAAATCCAAATTTCTTACATTTTTACAGACCCTAATAGTAGCTACACCGCTTCTATCAATGAGCACAAGCAAGAGACAATCCTTTCCAGATTAATTGAATTCAAACCGAAATTTCGCAGGCGAAAGTACGTCGAGTTCTCAGAGGTGCAAGCCGTTGCATGACCCTATCGAAATTTGGGTCAGTTTCTCTTCTAGCTGATAGCTGGAATGATGATTCGCACCTGATGACAGCCTCCTCCATTGCCCTCCTCTCAGCCCGTCCTCTAATATTTCGCGCTTCCCCGGTCCGATTGCTACACGCAACTACTAGCACATCCCGTCTACATCCACATTTGTCAGTATCCTGATAGCCTGGTTCCTACGCAGCAGCTTGTGCCTTTTGAAGAACACACGGAATTTATAGCGGATGGAGCGATGAATAATGTTGACAACAACATCATGAAGGTATGGCTGAGTCTTCATACCCGATAAAGCCTCCAAAGCGAAAACGAATCGGTTGCCTTTCGAATTTTGCTGGTAGCACACGACCTTCTGCTTAGCGTTCGGACTGTCAGCAGGGAAAATTCTGGCTCTGACAGTTTTGGCGATAGTCTACCAGAGAATACAACTTTAGCTGTCTACTCGCGAAAGCAGAGATTATCAAACTAACCTGGCGACTGGAACCTAGTGGCACTTGATGCATACCCATTATGTGATAGGAATAGGAATGTTGTGTATATAGGGTTTGGGTGGTAAATTGGAAGGGCAAGTTGTAGTAAGGCTTCTCAACGAATGCAGAAGCAGGATATATACTAGTTCAAGAAGGAACGTCGTTGCTCCCATGAGTGGCCGACAATCGGTATATATGTCACCCAGATGCCCTTTCATGCTCACTAGAGTGGCTCGCCTCAGGCTCACCTTTGTAGTTCGAAACTTCCGGGCCGATACG
>JAACJM010000356.1:0-68910 GCA_013368315.1 Tetrapyrgos nigripes
ATATACCGCTAATTTTGCAAAAACTTCCTCCATGTGAATGGGGGTCTGAAATCTTAGGCAAAGCTCGGTCCTCAAGCAGAATGTGCGTAATCGTCCTTTATTTATCAAAATTTAGCCTACATTTACGGTTAAGGTTTTTCCTGATGAGGATTCCCTACACATCTATGGGGAACCTCTCAGAACAGCGCTGAACACCGTTGCCCCAACGGGAACGAGTGGCACTCTTTCTCTTGTCCAACGACTTGCTGCAGTCCGCAGCGAGATGCCAAGTGGCTCACAGCCTGCACCTCCCAATGGCATGACCACTCAATCCTTGCCATCCAGCCGTGTTGCAAGCCCAACACCTGGCACGACTTCGACGGGATGGGAATGGCTGACTCCTCATCTCCAAAACGAGGATGGAAGGTACGATGAGCTAATCGACTGGCAGCGAGACGCAACAATCGGACTAGGAGGGATGGAACTACCCTCCAGGGCTCCAACTCCGAGTTCAATGCCAGAACTCCGGAGCATGTCTCCGAGCCTATCCGAAACCAGCGACCTCGAGTACATGTCAACTCCGCCATCAAACGGCGGGATGAGTCTTCCTACATCACCCGTAGAGGACACCGCATCGTACGAAATTCCAAGTCCACAACCTTCTACCCCCGTCATGGTTACCGTCAATGCCGCAAATAATTATGGATGGTCCTTAGACTCCGAACCCTCCGGTTTGGATAACAGTTATCTCAGGTCAGATCTCAATTTAGATCTTATGAATAAAAGTACTGATGCGCTTTTCCCTGCAGCTTGTAATTTGGAAGCAGGTTCTTCATGTATATATTTATTACATACTGCTCCTCTGGGTTTGACAACCCCTTTTATTTATAATGATCTGTACACTAGCCCTGGCGGCAACAATAAATATTTATGTGCCTGTGGCACTCTGTTCTCACTATGCCAGAATTGTAAGAAAAAGAGATCTGATACTGTCAAAATCCACTTCAGTGATGGATGGTTACTTGATTCTGGAGCATCAGCGCATTTTACGTTCGACATCAATGACTTTGTTGAATTGAGTTATATAAAACCAATTCCAGTGAAAACTGCCAATGGATTCACGAAGATTCGTGCATCCGGAACAGTCCTGATCTCTCAACGTAAAAGAGTTATGAAATTATATCCGGTCTATTACATTCCCGATCTAAATCAACGACTCTTATCTGTTGGTCAATTCCTAAATGACAACATGTTTATGCGCGGTAACTCCGATCATATCACCATTTCGAGAAATACAACATTCTTGACTTTCTCAAAGCGTATACCGGAAGAAACGCTATACTATCTTCCACACAAATCGAAAATTGTCGCTTCTAAAGCCAATCTTTTGATTTATCTTATCAACTACGAGATTTTACATCGTCGTATAGGACATCCCTCTCGTGATGTTCTAAAACATGTCCGACAACACACCCTTGGCACTCCTGAATTCATTATTCCTAAGGAACTTCCTTTGTGCAAAGGCTGTCTTGAAGGCAAAACTCCCAGACAGGCTTACCCTCCTAACGAACGACGTGCTACTCGTCCTTTCCAAATTATCCATACGGATTTACATGAATACCCTACAATATCTTACCACAAGTACAAGTATATAATCGTCTTCTTTGATGATTACACTTCAGATGCTTGGATACGTTTTCTTAAAGACAAAAAACAACCACTGACTGCCACTCGCCAGTTCCTTGCGATGGTAGAAACTCAATATAAGACGAAAGTCGAACAGTGGATGTCTGATATGGGTGGTGAATTCATCAAAGGCACCTACCGAGAAATGTTACTCGAAAAAGGTGTTAAAATCCTTAACAGTGCACCATACATTCATCAACAAAATGGTCGAGCGGAGCGCTTTATACGCACTCTAATGGATAAGGCACTAGCAATGATGAAGTTAGCATGTCTACCTGAATCTTGGTGGGAATATGCTGTCCGTCATGGATTGTATGTCTATTGACGTACTCCCTTACGACGACACAAATGGATAACTCCATTTGAAATGCTTGAAAAAGAAAAACCACGTATCGATCACTTACGAGTCTTTGGCTGTGGAGCTTATGTCTTTAAACCCGAGGAAACTCGAAAAAACAAACTCGCTTCCAAGTCAGAACTCATGACGTATCTTGGTGTAGCACCGGGAGAACGTGGAAATCTTTTCATGCGTACAAACAATGCGGAATTTACATCCCCGCAAGCCGTGTTTGAGGAAGACTTCTTTCCTCGATGTAAAACGCAATCTCGTAATTCGAAACAACTACCTATCGAGTCATCGCACGACGATGACACTCCTCTACCACAACCAATCCCTGACGATGATGATGAAGATTTTCATCATCGTCCTCCTCGCATCCCTTCAACAAGGAGACCTGATCAGCTTTGTGACGACGAACCTGAACAGGATCCACCGCCTTCGTCCCGGATAGTGACTCTGAGCCTAGAAGAACGGTAACACCGCCGCCAGTGGAGACACCACCTCCTCAGGCACCTCGAAAGCCCAGAGTTCCTAGACAAAGACGGCCACCAGCAGAACCAACGTGTCGAAGCGAGCGTACTGGTACTGTACCTAAACGATACGGGGATAAACACCCTGTAGAAGTTGAACGCGATCTTGAACCTCAAATCGCAGCGATAAAAGAGCGGAAGCAAAAGCTAAAGCAGAGAGAGACGCTCGGAGAGAAAACTGACGTCAGCAAGCTGCAGAGCAACAGGTTCCCGGACCTAGTTCTGCATCCGGAAGCGCACCCCAGGGGGAGCAGCAAACCGAGAGTGATGACTCTGCACGCCCTGAATCAGAAGAAATGGCAGAACCATGCCGTGAAGGGGGAGTATCTTTAAATTTCTTGCTTATGCAGGCAATTGCTCCTGGAGAAATCGATTCCCACTTGCTTATTCAGAAAGTTACTTCGAAGAATGATGGGAATCAACCGAATGTTCGTAATATTCGCGAATGGACATTCAAAGATATTGCTCGCTTACCTATAGCTGAGCAAGAGGAATGGAAAGTCGCTTGCCACGAAGAACTAGAGGCTCTTTGCAAGCGCGACACCTATGAATTGGTCGAAAGACCTAAAGATAGGAAAGTTATCAAAAACCGATGGGTCTTTGACATCAAAACTGATGGTCGTAAAAAGGCAAGACTCGTTGCAAAAGGTTTTTCACAGGTCGAAGGCATAGACTTTGATCAAACATATTCGCCTGTTGTTCGATTCGAGACTGTGCGCTTAATCTTTGCTTTAGCTGCACTTAAGGCCTGGCACGTGTCCGGTGTCGATGTCCGATCAGCCTATTTATATGGCTTACTCGATGAAGAAATCTATATGGAACAACCGGAAGCCTTTAAAGTAAAGGGACAAGAGCATAAAGTCGTCCGGCTTCTTCGTGCTCTTTACGGACTCAAACAAGCAGGACTTGCGTGGTGGAAAAGTCTTGATAAGTCCATGGCGGAACTCGGTTTTAAACGAATCATTTCCGACGCCGGAATCTTCATTCACAAACGCTATGACGCCAACAAAAATCTTATTGAAAATTCTATCGTCATTGCTGTAGTCTATGTGGATGACGCTCTATTCTGTGGAGCTAACAAAACCTTAGTCTTACAACTCAAAGGAGACTTTATGAAGAGATGGGAATGTAGGGATCTAGGCGATGTCAAAGAATTCCTTAGGATGAGAATTACCAGGAAAGGCAGCAAGATCTCTTTAGACCAGTGCGCTTATCTGGATAAAATCCTAGAAACTTATGGAATGCAAAATGCGAAAGCTTCTGCTACCCCATTACCTGGCAATTATCACCCTCTTCCTCTTCCAAATGACACTCCTGTCAATTATACTCTTCGTCAAAGTTATCAGGAGATAATCGGATCCTTACTCTATTTAATGTTAGGAACACGTCCTGATATTTCCTTTGCCGTCACAAAACTTGCGCAATTTGCTGCAAACCCCTCACAAGAACACTACAATAAGGCGAAAGACATTTGCCGTTATCTCGTTGGCACTAGAAAATATGCTCTTGTGTACAACGGTCGAGGGGGAGAAGGCTTATCAGCCTATACAGACTCTGATTGGGGATCAGATCCTGGAACTCGCAAATCTCAAACTGGCTTCTTTCTACAATTAGCCCAAGCACCATTTAGCTGGACGTCTAGACAACAAAAGACAGTTGCTCTATCTTCGACTGAAGCTGAATACATGGCACTTAGTGACTGCAGTCGACAAGTCTGCTGGTTCAAGACTCTTCTCAGTGAAATCGAATATCCTCTCCATGCTATTCCAATTTACGGTGACAATCAAGGATCAATTTTTATTGCATCAAACCCTGTCACGGATAAGCGAACGAAGCACATTGATATTCGATATCATTTTGTTCGAGAAAAAGTCATCGACGAGACAGTCAAGTTATTCTTCATTGAAGGAAGCAATAACCCTGCAGATCTACTCACTAAAGCTCTAGATCGAGTAAAGTTTGAGAAGTTCAGGAAACAATTGGGACTTCAGTTTTATAATTGAAGAAATCGCATCGAAAACGTCGAGGCACTGGATCCCTTCCTTCCATGGCTGCTTACAGCGCCTACCTATGCTTACGCACACTACCGTGCTGCTTAGCAAGGGGGAGTGTTGAATTGGCGCATTCAGTTGCAGCCATCAACGAATTCTATGTAGAACAATAGTAGTAGTTATATATAGAACAATAAGATTATATAGACAATAAAGTGTAGTACGACAATAGTGTACGAAACCAGCATTGTTCTATCCAGTACAATAGAATCTTATTGTTACTCTAGTATTAGTTTACATGTATTTGTACCTCCTAAAAGGTATATAAGGACTGGTAGATAGTCCTCCAAATAACAAGTTTTACACTTAACCCACATCGCTCAACAAGCCTCTAACAAGCCTAATAAGCTAACTCTTATCCCCAGGTAAGTAGCGTAGTTGCCGCTGCGTTTAGTAGTGTACAAGCCGTACCATGCCTGCTTAACAATATGTGCCTACCTTGTCGGCATACGTTGGTCTTCAATTGGGAGTCCTCCAGGTTCCTCGACACGACCGTCCACCATCAAACATTAGATATGCCAGGCTCCTCATTGCTTGGAGGAGGCTGTGCCAGACCTTTGTTCCACTGTTCCATTGTCCCATGTATCCGTGGAGGACCGAGGGTTGCGGTGTACGTTTGTGCGACTGGCGAGCGACTGGCATTCTATGCACTGGCTCATCTTTCCCTAACTTCCGTTGGGTTTGCTCCATTGGGACCGCTACTTGAAGGCATCAACAAGAACAGACAACGACTAGACTGCTGCGATTTCGTCATGCGTCTCAAGAACGAATTGTGAGGATGTAGCGGATTTTATCAGTGACGAAAGACGAGGCACTAGTTGGGCACTAGTAGAGTTGAGGGAGCCGTGAAAACGGAGGCTGACATGGACAACACTTCCCCCACTGCTTTCACCATCGTTTTGGTCCTTCTCATTTCGTCATTCTAGCTCTATCCCTTCGCGAAGGTACCTTTGTCTAAACCTGCCGAACCGAACAACGCGACACGCCAATGGGGAAGACCAACCACCAAAACCCAACAAACCCAAGCTCAAACCCTCCCGAAACCTCCCTCTATCTTAATTGCTCAACACTATAGCCATTTCAGTAAAGTTGACTCCGGAACGCCCTTCATGAATCCGAAATCGCAAGCTCGTTCAGCTGCGCTGTCAACGCCAGCACTACCGATACGTGGACATCAGGAAAAAGGCATCAGGCCTTTTCGGGCCTTTTCGAGGAATTTTATCCGAATCGCTGAACTTTTAAAAGCCAGGTCCGGTTTCTTTTAAAAGTACGTATGAAAAGTTCTACGCTACTCTACACTAGTAGCTTGTGATTCTCTCTAAGGCCAGCTCACTTGTGCGTCTACACTCTTTGGTCATAGCAGATGGAATCTGTATGAAAAAAGGCTATAAATCTCAAGCATACATAAGTAAGAAAGAGTGAACGTACCGTGAGCCTCTGTCTTTTAAACCCCTACTTCCTGATATAGACCCTGTTTGAGTGATTGAGTGAATGGCCCAGTAGCTGAGAGGCAGAAGGTACTCACCATGGAACAATTGTCCCCACCCAATCCATTGTTGTATCCTCCCCCCAATCCTCATTTGCATTTTTTGTAGATTTGGAACACGCGGACATGACGAGCAAGCATAACAATTATTGGAAATGTTGAGGATAGAGGGAGTCTTCACTATTCGTGCATCGTAGAGCTGCTGGCTGGGTGTTGACGCGTTGAAACATTGACGTGGCATTTGAAGTCGAGCGCCAAGAGGTTGACAACAGTAAAGGAAGTTTTGAGGACTCCATTGATTGAGGTATTTGAGGATATTGAGGGTACTGTTGATGTCCTTGAGTGCAGCATTGAGGTAGTTGAGGACGTTGAGGACGTTCGGTTGAGAGCTGTTGACGTCGTCATGAGGATATGATTGATGGAAACGTATATGAGGACCGAGGTGATATATAAAAGTACACGTATTACGCATGGCCCTTCGGAGTTTGAACAGGACTTGATCTAAAATTTCGTTGCTTCCCCACCCTCGCTCACTGTAGCTGACTGCACGAACGAAAATACGCACGCAACTTAGACAGTGGATGCCGGCACTAGCACTATGGGTGAAACGAGAAGCACTTATGCCATCTCCATGATATAGAGATGTGCTTACACGCCCTAGCTACACATTCACGGGGTACATATGTAGACTGGAGCTTGGAAAAAGTACAAAAAAAAGTACAAAAAAGTCCGAAAAAGTCTTCAGCCACGCAAAGTACAAGAAAGTTAGGAAAGGTCCGGTAAAAAAAGGTCATCAAAAGTCCGGACCGAAAAAAGTTGCCAAAAGGATCAAAAAGGTCGGAAAGGTGAAATGCCTTTTTGCTGATGGACAAGGGACGACATGGGGATAACAGCCTAGCGCGTAGTTTGGGAAGAGGGGAGGGAGAGAGAGGAATTACAAGGGAGGAGGGGATAGAGCGATGTTGATGTAGCGAGGGGAACGAGAGCACGTTATGGGTAGGTTGCCAAGGAGGAGGCAGAGGTGAGTAAATGATCTATCAGTGTCACCGCGTCAGGCTGGGCTAATCCGTCTTTTTGCCTCTTTTCCTTCCTTTCCTTGCCTGACTGCTATGTTTAGTTTGCGTTCGCATACCTATTCAGTCTACATCTTACGACGACTGCAAGAATCGTTTCATCTCGTTTCATCTCATCTCATCTCCCGGACCTCTCCGCAACTCTTCTGACATCTCGTCACGTCTTCGCTCAGTCATCAACATCAACATCAACATCACTATCAAACCGCAGCTGAGGAACACGCAACACGCAACCCGTTTTCAACAGCAGTTCCGCACGCGTCATCTACCGTTACTCAATGACAACGTGGATCCGGGCAACACATACAGAACTCGCACGAATCGTCCCAGACCCAATCAACTGGGCAGAAGCTTGTAGTACTGCGAGAGTCTGACTAGGGGGCAGATGGTCATGTCAATCCGAGACGTAAGAGGGTCGCACAATCATCTTTTTTTTCCTGACCATTTTCCTGTTTATTCTTTCCTCAGACGAAGCACCGGGGAGGATACTCTTGGATGTTGGGAACATTTCACCGGTAGGAAGTGGATGTCTCATGTGTCTACTCTACGCCGCCTCTGTCGGGGTATTGACTTTGCCCTCAGTTTTTTTAAAATCTTTCTCTATTTTGTTTTTGGTCTGAGCAACGTGCTTTCGGTTAGGGATGTGTAAAAGAACCGCTGATTTGGTTCGGGTTCAGGAGACTCTAAGATGATTAAGTAGTGAGAAAGGTACTGAATCAAGGCAAGCTTTCGCGTTACCGTGAAATACCAGGTTCTTGAGCACTTGGTGAGCACGCAGGCGTCAGTCAAGATCAAGAAACAGCACACTAAGCAAGCTTGCGCGTTACTAAGGATGCCGACTTACAATCAGTCAAGATGTAAGGTTCAAATACAGATGTGTATTGCGAGGTAGGATCAAGTTATTACAAGAGTACATACCAAGATACTTATATATGTAATTAGTGAGTCATTAGAACTATCTAGAATAGACGGAACTTTCATCAGAATGTTGTAGAAAAGGAAAGAAAGAAAGAGAAAACGGATGCCCGAGGCATGCCCGAAGCATCAATTACATTGCAAGTACGGTAAATTGAGATGTAGCAAACTCAAAGAAACAGAATACAAGATACTTACATTGTTCCATTACAGGATGGTTGACGTTAGATACGGAGTATCTGCCCTTTCACTGTCAAGGGTCCTGGATTGTCTTCCCGGCCGTCCGCAACAGTCTCTTACCACATTGGACATTGCAGAGAGCCCCCGGGGACAGTAAGAGAGGATGGCCGAGGTTGGGGTGATTATGGTGCAAGGCTTATCTATGGCCGTGTCAATCGTGGACCTTTGCTTTTTCTTCTTGTCTTTTCGTTTTTTCTTCGTTATCGTTTTTCCTCCTCATTGTTCGTCTTCCTACAGAGCCGCCCATTGGGGGGTTTGAGGAGCGACAAGGCAAGAAGACTATAAGTCTGTCATATCTGACTGATGAGGGGCGAAGGAGAGGGGGAGATATGTCTCTTCACCTTCCAACATGTGATGACGAAGACAGCCTGATTCTCGTGCTCATTATTTTTTAAAATTCCTTGCCTTTGTCCTTGCCATGCTTCGCATTGTTCCGGGTTCCCTTCCTCCGTGAGCGCTACTTGATACCCGTAGGAAGTTTGACTTTTATCGCTTCTCCGCTTGTCCGGCGGGCAGTGTGCCCCTTCCTTGTTACGTTAAACTTACATTCCCATTGACCTTCAATCTCGTTCTGAAATCGGAAGAATAGAGACCAAAGGCTTTGCAATGCGTTGAATAACGACTGTACTACCAGCAATCGAAGCGCGGATCGGAGTTAACAAGACAATCATTGATCAAGAATCAAGCCGATAGTATGTATAACCAGAGAAACTATGGGTAGGGTACATCGGCTATGCATTGGCAGCAAGGGTGTGGGCATAGTGCGTAAAGAAAGAAAACCGGGTTTCAGCATAGCCACAAAACTTGCTCGGTGAGAATGATAGGCAGAGGTTGGTGCAGTTACCGAATATTAAGGTCAGCGAGACTGAGACGTTCGCTGAGGATGGACGGGTAAAGGGTGGGGTGGCAGCGCGTCGACGGGCAAGGGGAAGATGTGATTGAGACCCTCGAAGTAAGGAACAATGGGGGGGGGGGGGATTGTTGATGTGAAAAAGGCAGCAGTAAAGTGGGGAAGGTTGAGGCTGGGTAGCGTGGGGTGATTTTTCTTTTCTTGTTTGGGGTCTCTTCATTTTCTTCTTTTCTTTGTATCTTTATGTTCTGGGGACGATATGGGAGGTGGTAGGGCTCCTATCGGATCGGATGATCCGGCGCCATCCGAGCGATTGCTGGCTCGGACTCGGATGCGGATGGCCCCCCAACCGACGGATGGTATCCGACCAATCCGCAGATCATCCGCAGATGGAAAGCCCTACGCCGGAAGTTTCCGTGGTTCTATACAGTACTATAATTGGTAGTGTACACAACAAATTTTTTACAGAAAAGATTTTCGAGTCTACTCAACATGGTGGAACACGACCGCCCCGATCCCACACTGGTGCTTCCTGATGGTTCAAGACGCCAGCATAAACGTAAACAACGCATAGATGGTAGCGAAGACGCCACATCATCCACACATCAGCCTCGTGGCACGCAAAAAGCTCGCAAAACAAACGAAAAATCTACCCCCAGACGCACACACTCTGAGGAGGGAGCTGAGCCTACTCAGGCTACTACCTCTGAACCAGATCCTACTCCTACCCTCCCAGATCCTACTCTCGCTACAAATCCTACATATACACCCACTCCGAATCCCACCCCAACTCCCACACTTGTCAATCCTGAACCCACGGTTATTGAGATAGACGACGACGAAAATGAAACTACGGACCTCAAGCATCGACTCAGTATGCCTGGCCGTCCCAAATCTTCGTGTGTCGCAGACCATCCTCAATTTCAGAAGAAGGAGTCCCTCGTGTATACATTTCTGATTATGGTGGAGCCCGAACACGAGGAGGGAAGGCTGGTATCCTGCGAAATGGCGTGTGCATTTTGTAGCGCGAAGAAGCTGCCAGAAAAGAAGTGGAAATGGAATATCAGTGGAAGAGGGTCAACGAGTAACTTTTTAAATCATTTCAAAGCAAAACATACCAATGTATGGACCGCTCGCAACACTGAAGATATGTCTGCTCGCTTCCCAAATCGTTCCACGGCTCCAGCAGAAGGATCTACACAGCAGCTGACGTTGCATTCGTGGACAAACAAGGTGAGTACAATGCAGAATAATTACAAGGTGATAGGAGCTTACCGTTGTCGACAGGCATTTGACTTCCCCATGGCAGATTGGCTGTTGGCTGAATGGATGGTTCTGAGCTGTGAAGAATTTCTAGAAGTGGAAAATCAAGCTTTTCGTCGATTCGTTACCCATCTTCGCCCTGCCTACGGTGCTAGAATGGTGAAGGCGGATGCTGCGAAGAACCATATTCACGGGGAGTATGAAAAGGCCGAGAAACGCTTGAAGGAATATCTGAAGGTAAGTCTTATATTAATACAAAAAGTTTGTAGTACTGATATAAGATATAGAACGCACCTGGAAAAAAAGCGTTTGCTGCCGACGCGTGGACATCCAACAATAACCTCGCATACTTGGCTATCGTTGTTTCCTTCATAATGGAAGAATGGGAAATGGCCTCACTGCTCTTCGACTTCCCACATCTCAAAGGACAACATACCGGAAAAAATATGGCGGAATTGCTTGCAAAAAAGATTATTGATTATGGTCTGGCTGATGATGTGAGTATGGATACTATTCAATGATTATTACTTGCGTACTCACTTCATGGGCAGTTCAGCGCACTAGCAGCTGATAACGCTAGCAACAACGACACTTTACGTCAGGAACTGGCCTCAATTCTCAACGAGGCAAGTCAGCGTACCTGGTATGATCCCGAGGAAATGACAGTCTGTTGTCTTCCTCATGCAATCCATCTTGCGGTCCGGGCTTTCTTGATCGAGCTGAAGGCAGTTGGTGAGGATGATATTGACCCCAATCAGGTAGAAACCCCTGGTAGTGCTGGCCTGGGAAAGAATCCTGAGGAGACGGCAGAGGAGGTGACTGTACAAGATGAGGGGATGGCTGAGATGTCCGATGAAGAGCTGCTGGCAGCTCAGGTAAGAGATGGAATTGACGTGGAAGTCGTGGTCCAAAAGGTATGTGCACTGCCGCCTTCAAACGTGCATTGGAACTGACTTGCTAATTATAGATCCGTCAAATATCAAAACTGACACGTTCGTCACCACAGCGGTCAGAGGAGTTCCACAAGACCATTAGCATCGTCAATGCTATCAGCGACCCCTCCGTGAAGCTGCGCCTACTCAACCTTATCCTTGATATTATAACCAGATGGAACTCAACATATTTTATGGTTAAGCGGGCTAAAGAACTTTGTGCTGTGGGTATCTTCTATTCCTCATTGCAAGTACTATACTAACACATTTTATACAGGCTATTGACGAGTTATGTACGCGGAACAACCTCTACAAAAAGTACAAGATCAGCTCTGAGGAATGGGAAGTCATAGATGTGATCGTCGAATTCTTAGAGGTGTGTGACGACTGGTAATCTAGTCTGGGTAGTACTCGACATCTCTTCCAGATATTTCGTACATGCTCAGAGAAAATGTCGGCCGGCAACTTTCCTACTCTCTCTGCCTCTCTCCTCGTTTATGTCAAGCTCATGAACGCAGTCGATAAATTCATGGAATCGGACATTGCAAAGAAGAACACAATTGCAAAGAAGAACACAATTGCAAAGAAGAACACAATTGCAAAGAAGAACACAATTGCAAAGAAGAACACAATTGCAAAGAAGAACACAATTGCAAAGAAGAACACAATTGCAAAGAAGAACACAAGTGTGCAGGCAGGGCTTGTTGCATGTAAAGAGAAGCTGGAAAAGTACTATGACAAGTCAACATATGAGTCGCATTACTATTACGCTGCAGCAGGTATGTGACCATCATTCTTCTGAAGTATTTCACTCATTTTTTACGCAGTTTTAGATCCTCGCCTCAAACACAAATTATTTGAAGCTAATCCCAATCTTTTTACGAGAGATTGGCGCCATCGGATGGAGACTGCTTTCAAAGAGCGTCTCACTTTATACAGTGCCGCCGCACCCGCCTCCACTGCCAACCCCTCAACTACACCTCAAACTCCTTTCGTCTCCAACACCAACAGCAGGTCCAGCTCTATCGACGATCTTTTCAATGATGAGTCACTACTCGGCTCCTCAGCAGGTTCACCAAGTGCTACTGAGACGGCTGAAGAAGAATACGCACGTTATCTTGGAGACCGTACTACTAACAATGTAGACTGTCTGGCATTTTGGAAGACGAGCGGCAAGTTTTACCCAAGATTGGCTGCATATGCGAGAGATGTGCTTGCTATTCCAGGTATGTCTTTTGATTTGTACGTTCTAATGTTATATTAATTGGGTATCTGCAGGGTCTTCGGTCGCCGTTGAGCGAGTACTTAGTGTTGGCAGAGATCTGATTGGCCTTCACAGGCACTCGCTGAGTGCCGAGACCAGTAGTGAGCTCATGATCCATCGTAGCATACTTGTTTTTGAAGGTGGCCTTACTGAAGATTATGTACCAAAGTAAAATATATTTTACAGACTCTACTACAATGATTACACTGCGCAAAGACTGTCTCATCCGGCGATCATCCGTCGGATTGTCGGATACCATCGAGAGATGCGGATTGGGATTTGTGAACCACCCATCCGAGCGGATGGCATCCGAATCCGACCCAATCCGATCCGATAGGAGCCCTAGGAGGTGGAGGGTTTGGAGGGGGGGGGGGCTTACTTCTATTCTCATTCATGATGACGTGACGTGGTAAAGCACCTGTGGGACGTTGACACTGGAATGGTGAATGCGGAATGGGTTTATGCTGGAATTGGACTCAGCCTCTTTTTCTCTCTCCGACATCGTGACGACGGCTACCGTGACTCCCCAGAGGATGACTGCCATGACTTACTGGTTACCTGTTACTCGTAATCTTTTTTTATCTTTCATCAGGCTGGATTGTAGACCGGCTCAATTTCATGTAATGTAGTAGCTAACAATCTGAATATAATATGTTTCTGTTCCAGAACCATGAACTTGTAAAAGTCTAGGCCATCTGAGGAAAACAGCGCGTGAAGAAGAGCATATCATGTATTTCTAAATAAACAGTAAATGACTGAGATAATAAGTAATATCGTTGCATACATAAATAGTGGAATCCAACTTCCCCTTGATTATCTCAGTATACATAAATTCCCAGATCAAACCATAGCAGAATTCCCTCCACTGACTTCCTGCGACTCTTTATCTCCATCCAGGGTACCATTAACGGGTGTCAATGAAATAGATTGAGACAATGGTGCAGGAGCTGCAAATTCCAGAGGTGCAGAAAGACTGATCGCTGAGAGAAGGGAGTCTTCCTGAGTTCTATACAGATGGGAAAGAAGTATGATTGTGGTGGGGTAGATGACTTCTATGTGTGGTGTAATGACGTCCATGAATTCCCCTACGGAGTTAGTGTACTTCTCACTGACAAAACCGGTGGGGAGGGTTAAGATCTGGAAAAAAAAAAGAAAAGAAAAGAAAGAAAGAGTTTGAATTTTCCTGAGGAAAGTTGTAGACTAGTTAACAAATCACTCACCCAGGGAATGCAGTACAAGATTCCTGATTCAATTAGAAGAACAAGTATCTGCTCAACTTGACTTTTCCTGTTGAGATTACCGAGATGAACCTTGATCGATTGTCTGTACTGCCTTTAAAATAAGAAGTCAAAAGAACAATGAAAACTTTTAAATTGACAAGTACCAAGACAATAAACACTTACCAAGTCTTGTATCCAATCAAAAGAGTAGCCACGAGGGTTGTAAAAATGAGCGAGGCTGGAAAAATCTCTTGAGTTGGACTGTATGAATCCTATAACGCATTATACATGAGCCTTCCTTCATTGTATAAATCAAATACATGTATATACATACATCTTCAATCAGGAAAGCTCGGATAGCCACAAAAGCATCAAAAATACTACAACCTGACCAAAAGAAAAATCAACATTAATGCAATGAAATAAAATTCAGAAAATTAAGTCCACTGACCAAGCGCTTGGACAATACAGAAAAGTAGAATCCGTTGAGGAAGAATTTCTCCTTTAAAAAGAATCCATGTCCTCCAAACAACAATCAAATCTCCAAGAAAGTACTATTGACAAGTAAAGCTCAGTAATCAGTACCCAGTTTCACAGCTTAATCAGTTAGGAGAAAAGAACCGACGCTAATTCGTGACACCACAACCGCTAGTACCTGAGCACGAATCATTGCTTCAGTGGGATCATATGCTGGATTCGCTAGTGACTGGATTTGAACGATATGGAAAACTCGATTCGACACGACGGTGATAGCTGAGTTGAAACACATGATAGCACATGCAGCCACTAGGAAAGAGCGCATCGGTGACTTTCGCAGCCCCTGTTGGCTTCAGCCAAGATTAAATGTGCTTGTATTGAAAGAGTTTAAGAGAGACTTACTACAGTAGCAAGATTGTGGAAGCCGTGAGTAGAATCTCGATGCCTGGACATTGAAGTTATGATTAATGTGTACTTATAAATTTGAAGGATATCTACCAAAGAGCGATGCCTCGACTGCGATTCCCGTGAACCAACCTTGCAGAATAGCCATATCCGAATCTATGAGAAGGGACGAGTTGGAGGCCTGAAATTGCATTATTGTTATGTGCTTATGATCAAGCAGTATGGAGGGGGATGGCCGACGTCTGTGAGGGGAAGGAGTGGGGGGGAGACTAGTGGATGTTGGGCAGAATGAACTTGCGCTAGGAGTGACGCTCAAGTACGTTTCCTAAATATCTCTGGGTTGACCTTATGACCGTCTCACATACATAATCCCACCATCATTGCAGCAACATCATGATGGACTTCGCTGGACAGTCCCACTAACAGAGACTGACTATAATTAGGCTATCAATATAGCTCAAGAGTCAAAGACGCAAAGCTAGCGCTCCTTTGCTTTAGAAAAGATCTCAAATACTTGAGGTACTATGAGGACTCGATTTTATTTGTGCTTTCAGAAAAATCGAGAATTCATGATTCAGTTTTGAAGCTTGAAGTCAGGCGTCCGGCCAGTTACTTAAGTCAAAATAGAAAAGAAAATTCTATGCTTGAGAGCGCCTTGATCAAGCCTTTCTCCTGAGTATCAGATCCCCAAGAAATTGATGTGATGCTCAGCAGAAACCACTGTGATAAAGATAAGAGAGTCACTCCAGTGCCGAGGTGAAAACGGCACAATCCATCAGGAAAACCACCCAAAGATAATGTTGTACTAAGTCATGCTAACTTGTAAAATTTCCAGGAATTGCTAGAATTATCAGGTTTGAATAATTAGAATAAATCCACGGTGTCTGGCGCAGCAGTCCAATAATTAGTGAGAGCTATGAACATTACGAGCAATTACACAGACAATACCAGCCTTTCTCTTGATCTTATTCCAGTATATTCCAATGACAGGTCATTCAGGATGATGAAAAAACCATGTATTAAGCACTCTATGTACACAGCAAATACGCCGACATCTAAAACTATATGGTACTTGTACACAGTCATCATACAAACAAGATAACGGCCACTGACTCCTTGAACACTCAAATACCAGTGGGATGCTGCCACGTCAATTGTTGAAGCAATATAGAAGACTTGGAGACAAGCCAACAATGACTGTTCAGTGGGAATAGAAGATGCATGCTCAGAAGTACTCACCAAGTCTTGCAAGAGACCATACAATGTCACAGAACCTGCAAATTAGAATTTGGGATGTCAAAACAAAATAGCGGATGGCAAGAATATGTAATGACATATACGGCTTCGAGTGCGAATGAGCAAGCATCTGGGAATAGATATTGAGATAGTGGCTGCAAGGGCAAACTGCATTGGAAGCGTTGGCGTACAGAAAGACGACGGTAAGCCGGGTATCAGTGAAGAGTTGAGAAGAAAACACACCAAAGAGCCATTGTAATATTATGAGCCATCCGAATGAGCGACGTAGGACTACCAAGACTGTAGATGTAGGCTAAGGAAAGGACATGGTAATGGGAGGGAGTGAAGACGCGTCGACAGCTGTTTGCTGAATTTGAACCACATACACGTGATCCTGTTGACTCAATTGTCGGAGTTTAAACGACTTTAGGGCAGGCATCAGGCACTTAGAGGCAATCTTCAACAGCTCACCCGCTCGCTATTAACATCTTCTATGCCAAGACCGAGATCACTGTGTCCTTACCAAAGAGTAGTGCTAGATACGTCTCAGGTTTACAGTGATTCCTCTGTCTTGCAAAATGTGAAGATGGGAAGCACACATTGAAGTAATAATTATCGGTAAGTTTTGTAGATTATCACTAGCTTCCGAATAGCATCTGAACAGTGTTGCTTTCAACGTGTAGTATAAAAGCTTTTTGATCATGAACACACAATGTAGACGCTTTCTCAGGATATCTGTTCGCTCAAGAAACAATACAAGTTCCGTCCGCAAAAGGGCCCAAAATGACACGACAGTAATTACCAGTAAGTTTGTCTAAATTTCAGTAATGTCCTGAATCCAGGTTCGGAGAGCATTATGTTTTCACACTGGAAGTGGATGCCAATATGCTTCCTTTTTCCCATACAGAATTCTCTAACGTTTGGACATTAATCTTCTCAACAACCTTGACGAGGTGAGTACATTTCAATAATTCAGCGTAATTCTCCACTAATCCTTCACTAACTATTACGGACTCTGGTTACTGAAAATTAGTCAGAAGTTAGCCAGACATTATCTTTGAGTGGTTTTCCTGATGTCTCTGGGCCATCAAATGCAGTTAATTGGTTTTCATTAATATGGTACCTGACGATGATAGTTGCGTACGTCCCGACGAGAAAACGGATTAGAGGCTACTCAATCTTCGTCGCCTACAGTTGCGGGACGTTTAGTGAGAGTAAATTTAGAAAAAAAAAACTAAACATCAAAGAGTGGCTTCTCGACTGCAATTTCCATCAGCCAAACATGCAAAACATGGATATCAGAATTTATAAGAAAAGACAACTCGGACGCCCGGGATTGCATCGTTGGAGATTGCTTGTGATTTAAGCGAGGGGAGTGGAGAAGCCTCAGTGCAATCTGTAGGACACGGACTAATTGGACTACGTAGTGGTGGTTAGAACAGAATGAACGCTTGTTGAGTAAAAATATCCCCAAGTGAGTCTCATGATCAGACCGTCTCACGAAGATAAGACCACCATCATTGCGCCATGATGAACTTTGTTGCGGAGTTCCCCTAACGGCGTCTGACTATAGTCAAAGTATCGAAGGCGCGAGGCTAGTGGCACAGTGCTTCATCTTCTATGCAAGCATTTCTTGAGCGGTGATCACTCCAAAATTTTAGACTTCTGAAAAGATATAGACTTCAGAATTCTTCCGTGAAGCTAGAGCTGAAGGCTGGGCTTGGGGACCAGGAAGATGTGAGCGAAGTATTGGTTACTTATTAAGAAAACCGTATGCTTTTAAAGGCCTAGTGTGTACGCCTCATGACTCTGTCGAAATACAAAGTTTATCCGAATAGAATACCACTATCAGATCCCAAAGAACTTGATTTGATGAACCAAAAAAGATTTCAGCACTGTGAAAAGAAAACGGCTAAACAAATATCTCGTCCATCAGGGGCAGTTCTTGATATGATAAGTGCCTGAATGATCAGCCACAATCCCACCTAGTTAAAGCGGTATGCAGACTGGTCACCGGTCAAGCTCCGCGCTGCTTGAGCTCCGTCGTATCCATCATCCGTCTACAGATAAGTTATACCTGGAAGCAGTCTAAAGCAGTAGCTTGTGGGTATGCACCTGGACTTATCGGCCTGGTTGCAACTTGCGTGGTCGACAGACAATACTTGGCCTGGAAAATTTTACTGCAGACGCCTCTTTTCAACCAGCCACTCAATGTATGGGTTCACCTCGCTTACTAGCACTTACTCTTACTGCAATCCCTGACTCTCTTAAACGGGACGCGATGGGAGGAATCCAAGGATTCTAACGTCAAGATTGTTGAATGGGACTTGCAGTGGTATACCAAAGCGCTAGTTGAGCGCTAGGCTACGGTATGAGTATTGTGCTTGCATTTGACGTGTTGGTTCTGTGTCTGAGATGACTGTCAGTGTATTTACTTTACGATTCGAGACGGTAAGGGACATTAGAAGGCGAGATTGATGAAGGTCTACGTGTCTACGGCTCAAGGTCCGAGAGGAAGTGAGATCGATGGTATAGAGGATGGAAAGGGAGAAGGACCGTGTATGTCTTCAAGTTATAGCCACCTTGAGGACAAGAGTCAGAGTCTTGAGACGGAGTCGCGCATTTATAGCCTGATTTTATGCAGAGCGTTCGCTTCGTTTGTTTGATCGTGGGGTTTATGTTTCCTTCTTGGATAAGAGATAAGATGAGAGGAATGGGGGAGGGGGAAGAGTCCTTGTGATACGCAAGGGGTGTGTAAATGGTTATGACCGGACCGGATGTTCCTTGAGACCTCCCCCCTTTAAAATGGCAAGTGATAAGATAAAAATTCTGCTTACAAATCATCAAATCAAGTCAAATTTTCCTCCAGGCTGCCTCATAGACCCCCTACTGACCTGAAGACTTATAACAGTGATAGATGCTATATGGCACCTATTTCATTGAGGTACCAAATACCTTTCTCGGAAAGTTTATGATGTTAGACACTGATGCTCATCACAAACTGACATACCATTTCAGTGTGGTTCCACCTCAAAATGGCATTTCAGGTTGATTTCAGGCAAGTCTTTTATTCTCAAAGTGTATTTCTGATACTTTCAAGCTAAAATTCCAGAAAATCGGTCTAGGTATCCTCCAGGGTACAAGGTACTTTTTGGTTATAAGCCCTCCCAGACCCCCTTCCTCCCCAAGGTCTGGTCTCAGGTAGACTGACTACACACCCCTTGGTGATATGTGCGTGGATGAAGCAACACATCTGCATCTTGAGGTCTTCATTTATGAAGGCTTTGTGGGCCACTGCTTCGCGTGGCAATAATGAGGTCTTATTTGATTGGTTGTAATAGTACGCTGAGCTTCGTCGAAGCGAGGATGATATAGCTGCAGTTTCACTGATGTGCTGTCAGTTACAACTTGGGTATACATACATGCATCCTGGCTCTAGCTGCTTCTGTCAGATCACCTTTATAAAAATGCATTTGCCTCCCATTAGACTTGTGGTCAACCTCCTTCCCTTCTCTTCACTCTCACTACCTTCACCATGAATCTAGGTGAAGGCTCACAAGGTCATAGGCAATTATCAACTTTGGGGGCACCTTCATCTCAGCATCAGCTGCCTTTCCCAGACACCTCCAACTCCAATTTAAATAACCCACACCCTATTCCATCCCTGTCTAGTCCCAGTCAAAATATGAGTGGAATAATCACTAGCAATAGTACTGGGACAGCATTATTCACAGATGAAAGACAGCCTCTGGCTGAACGAGACCCGCATCTGCATTTTCCACCTGGTCCTCCAACTGACCCAACAAATGTTCCTACTAGATGTAAGGCAGAGCATGCACACTGTATTAAATCAACTTCCACCTCCACTACCGGTCCATCAGAGTACTGCAATAGCTGATAGTCTTTAACACGAAGTCATTTTTTGGAAGCACCTCAGTTTTATGGTCATGAATTCAATATGGATCGGATTATACCCAAATCTGTGAGCTCCTTCCCTTTGTCCTAATTGCATGAGGACATGTCGTTTATACTTAATTATTCAGCATTGACAAAAAACATACCGTGATCAATTGAACTCTACACTAGAGACAGCAAAGGATGAGTGTAAGAAGTATCAGAACAAGGCGAAGATGACAGAGTATGGTTCACGCTGGAAAGACAAAAATATCTGCTTGACGGAGAGATCACATCCTACTGATATAAGATCTATCTGTAAAAAAGTGTGTTTCTGTATGCCTTTCTGCCAAGTAGATATTTTTGTATTTTTGACGTGGTTTGAACGTGGCTATTTGTGATGGAACAACTTTACCCAGTTATAAGTATTTTGTATTTTCTTTCTTGAGTTTGCTATACATCTCGATCTACCATACTTACTGTAATTGGTGCTTCGTGCATGCCTCGGGCATCCATTTTCTCCTTCTTTCTTGCTCTTCTACAATGTTCTGATGAAATTTCCCTTCTATTCTAGATAGTTCTAATGACTCACTACCTACATATATAAGTATCTCAGTATGTACTCTTGTAATATATCTTTCTACCTATCAATACACATCTGTGTTTAACCTTACATCTTGACTGATCGTAAGTCGGCATCCTTCGTAACGCGCAAGCTTGCTTAGTGTGTTGTTTCTTGACCTTGACTGATCCCGGCACGCTCGAGAACCTGGTATTTCTTGGTAACGCGAAAGCTTGCCTTGATTCAAGTACTTTTTCTCACTACTGTTCATCTTAGAGTCTCCTGAACCCGAACCAAATCCGCGCGGCGCAGTTCTTTTACACTATTGGTCAGTTGGCACGTTTGAATTGGAGAAGCATAATGATCCTTAACCTACCATTATTCAGGTCTTCAAGTTCTACTGGGTGCTCTGACAACGGCTCTTTCAGCAGTGACAGTTGGACGTCAGGTATTTGGAATTTCCTCGTTGGAGCACCATAATCTTTGACTAACTTGAGCTCTGCTTTTCATTGTACTAGACCTCGATAATGACATCTATCCTTGGAAGTTTTGCCACCATTCTCATCTTTATATAGCAACTATTCAACATGCGTGTCTACAGGTGAACAGTAGTTGGCCAAGCTTTGTTGGCTCTCAAGTCTGTCACTGATGACTTATCACTCGACTTTTCTTTCATTCTTCCCTTTGTCCAACTCTGCTGTCTCGCCAAGTCCACCATACAACACACTATATCTCAACCTCCCTCCTCTCTATTGCTGCGAGTCCTGAAGATAATTTCAGCCTCCTTAAACACAATGGAAACGACCTCTGGACTCTCTTGTCAAGACTAATGTAGCGTAGTGTAACTTGACTGCGTAAGTAATGCTAAATAGAGAATATGGTCAATTTTGGTCTCGAGCAGTTAAAAATCCTGGAGAGCTTTGATGTGCACAGCAATGAGTATAAATGTTGCGATATCAAGGAGTACAATCAATGCAGCCTACTCAAAAGGCAGAAAAGTAGGAAAATTTGTTGTATGACAAATGAAACTGTAGATGGTATCGAGGAACAATTACATAACAAGTCAAATGATGGTACGAGGTTCTAATTTTGAGCTTGAATAAATAAATAAGTAAATGAGAGATATAGTAAAATCATTCCATAAGTGAAATAAACAAGTCCTTCCCACTATTCGTGCTGTGCTTTATATCCCTCAATCGAAATCTCCAGATCAAACTACTACAGAATTTCCTCTACTAACTTCCTGGATATCATTCTCTCCATCTTGAGTGTCATGTACCTGTGTGGATGCTGGTGGATCAGATTGGGATGATGGAGCAGGAGCTGCAAATTCCAGAGGTTGAGAAAGACTCTCGAGAATGGAGTCTTGTTGGTTCTTGTAGAGGTGGGAAAGGAGGATGATTGCAGTGGGATAGATTGTTTCTAGGTGGGGGATCATTATGTCCAGGTAGATTCCTACAGATAAATCATACCCTGAATTGAATACAGTAGGTATGCTCAGAATCTGGGTTTGAAAATGTTATTAGCATTCAAGTTCTAAGAAAGCACAAATGATTACCTACCCAGGGAATGCAATAGATTATACCAGACTGGACTAAGAGTATCAGTATCTGCTCAACTCGGCTTTTTGTATTCAATTTGCCAAGGTGAGCTTTAACAGATTGTCTGTAATGCCTGAGGGAAATCAAGTTAAAGCCAGGAACTAGGGAGCTGACAGTCTGCTATGTGCTTACCAAGCCTTCTTTGCAATCAGAAGAGTTGCTGTGAGATTGGTGAGGACAAGTGATACTGGCATTATCACTCTGAAAGATTGAAATGTGTCCTGTATGGTATTAATGTAAGGCTGGGTTCAATAAAGCAACAAAAGATATACATACAAAATTTGCATCAAGGAAAGCTTTGATAGCAAGGAATGCATCATATATACTGCATCCTAAATCCAGAAATGTCAGCTCAACAAATTTAATTTATCTGAGGTGAGTGTGGCATGAATTCTTACCCACTGATTGAGCAATACAGAAAAGAAGAATCCCTCTGGGAATAGGTTCCCTTTGAAAAAGGATCCAAGCCCTCCAAACCACAATGACATCTCCCAGGAAAAACTATTCGCATACACTTCAGTATTCAGGTAAGGAATTAGAATAGCATAGTGGAACTCACACTAATTCTTGTCACCACTGTCTGCATCAATTCAATCATAATCATGGTTGGAACAGGATTGTATGTCTGATATGCCAACCCTTGGATCTGAACTATATAAAATATTTGATCTGCCACCATTGTCAATGCTGAGCTTATAAGCATGATTGCACATGCAGCCACCAGAAAAAGTCGCATTGGTGACTGTCGAAGTCCTTGCTGACTAGGTCCATGTTTGAAATTGTGTCAGAAAAGTTTGGGACAAGCATACCATAGCAGCAAGATGGTAGAAATGGTAATCAAGGCCTCGATGCCTGGATAGCAAAGCAATGAATAGGGAGATACATCAAAGTTGAATGTTGGGTTCTGGACCTACCAAAGAAGAGTCCATCAACTGCATTTAGCACTAAACTCTGTTGAATGGTTGTGATATCTGGAGATATAAGAAACAATGATTGCATTCTCAACATTTACGAGGATTGCAGTGGAGAAGAATTGGGTGCACAGGCTAGTGGTTGTTATAATGGCATTGTTTCTTCTGTCCTTAAATATCTGTCAGTTTGCTGTAGATCTCATTTCACTTGTTGCATATTTGGCTTTTGCACTGAAGCCGCTGTCCTCAGAATGATGCATATAGCTCTACTGTATGCACTGCAAGGGAGAGACTAGATGAGCTCATCTCTATGTTGATAGATATTCAAGGGGACACCTTGTTCCAAACTTGTTTAATACAAGGCAGAGACAAGGAACATTCCTATGTTGATGGACATCCAGCAGTACGAGCCTGGATACCTTCAGTTGAGACTAGGTATCGAGAGATGCACAAAGACTCTAGGATCTGAGCTGAGTATACCAATGATCATGTTGCAGCAGCATCAACCTATCTAGCTAAGAGCCATATACGAGATGATTTCTCCCCCAAAGACAGAATCCAAACTTCATAGGAATGATCATGATGTGTATATGGTATGTGCCTTGCCTATAAGTGTAGGAAATGAGGCAACATACAAGGCATGAGGAGGTTTGGCAATGGAAGATCACACCTCACTTGGTTTATGGGCGCTGTTCCAGTCCTCAAGAAAGCAACAAGATCAGGTACATGAGGCCATTAGAAGAGAAAGCGTTAAAATAGTCAAAACCAGACAGGAGGATCATGTAGTTACAATTACAATTAGTATTCCAACCACTCGACTGAGGTGAGCTCTGCTTGCCCGTTTCTAAGGCGAGGTCGGCATCGAAGTCGGAAAAGAAGTCCGAGCAAATCCGAAATAGCCGAAACCGCAGACGCGCTGGCCATGCCGGTTTTGACTTTCCTGCCTCTCTTATCAACTCGTCCCACTCGGCTACTCCACCGACTGCTACTTCCTATCTGCGTAACACAGTCACCCCAACAAAGTCCGAGCAACCGTCAACGAAACCGTAGAGGAGATTGCGGATCGTCGAGATTACCAGGGCGTACAAAGCGTGAGTTTCCCTTTTCCTTCCATCACACGATATGCTAACTATTTCCTTTCCTGGTTCCTTTCTGTCCACATCCACATTGATATCCACATCCCACGCCAACCTCCCCCCACTCTTCTGTTCCAACCGTCGTCCTTCCCCGCTCATATGACCTACTTCCCGCCCTCCACCCACCCACATCCCAAACCCTTCACGAAAACCCATAAACAGTCTCACCAAAGAAACCATCCACCGTAACTGGGAACAATATGGCCATCCCGACGGAAGTCAAGTCTCCATGGGCATCACTATCCCAATACGCCTCGTCGAGAGCACAAACCGATACTCGTTATGGGAATTGTTTTCGGTGGTGTATTACCCGGAATGGTTGGCCGCTGGTTTGGGTCGAGGCAGGAACGAAAGACAGTATCAACGCAACGTCCGCTGCTGTTTTATTCAAGGGACTCGAGGAAGGTGAGGGTGTAGAGGACGTGGTGGGGGTGTTGAGTGGGGCGTATAAGTATGAGACGCCTAGTGCTCAGATGGGGAAGTGTAATGGGGGGAAGTGGTGTGGGGAAGGACATTGGGACGAAGGAAGGGGGTAAAGGAACTCGAGAAGCCGGAGGGGGAGATTAGGATGTGGGGAATGGATGACTCAAGTGCCCAAGGCCAACTCATCAAATCCGATAAACCTTCCAACGACGACGACACTGCCAAGGTTGAAAGAACTCTGCGACCTTCTCTCAGTGTCATAGCCAGATAGTGGAACACTATTCGGAAACTCGTTCAGGGAGAGCGTTGGTGCTGACCTAGGCGCATTTTTTGAGGTTGGAGGTCAGGGTTGCAGGGTTGACGGAAGGTGAGTTAGGTCTCCGTCTTGCTGGCTGTCTGTCTTTCTTGCCATATCCCATTGGGATTTTGGTTTCGGTGCCTCGCTGTGGGCATTGTGTTTGCCATCGGAGTTGCTTTCAGCATTCTCATTTTTGTTTCCTGCACCATTCTTCTCTTTTATGCTTGACGAACTAACTAACGACTCTTTCCTCCCCACCTTCTCCCCCCACCCTTCTCTCCCCCTTTCTTCCCTTCTCCTGTCAACCTTCAACTGGAGAGGTGAAGTTGGAATGTTGGAGTGGGATTTCTGGTGGTGGATACATCATCAAAATAAACGCCGACACTGACAGTCTCACTCGCATTATCACATTTCTCGTCAACACCTTTCCCGTCGTCCCAGTCAAAGCCGATGAAACCCTCAGACGCTTTCCTTAATTAACCTCCCCCAGCCTCGGATGACGGGATACTGAACCCACCCAAAACCAAACTTACACCACAAATCCCAATCCTCAAATCTACGTCAGTCCAGCTCAGTGCCATAGCGAATACGAGACCACACACTACACAGTCAGACGTTCGTTGAGCCTCCGGCTCCACGTCTCCGCCCGCGCCTAGCGGCAATCCGAATTTGAAGCCTAGGTCCATCTTTTTGACCCGTAGTTCCAAGGACTTGTAAATAGCCCAATCCAGTACCCAATCTTTAAACTCAGGCTTTCCTGGCCTACTTTAGTCCTCCGGGCCTTTTCTCGTCACGAAACTTTCATGCGCTGACGTCAACTTGCCCACCGACTATAGAATTCTGTAGCATGTGACTTGTTCCCTCTGAACCTCGGCACCCCACCTTCACTGAGATCGTTCAGTGCAATACTCGTACCCACTCATCATCCAACCTGCAGTTCTTCACACATAATTCCAGTCCACTCTTCTCAACTCCAGAGGAGACAAGCAAGTTGTTGTCAGCAATGCACAAAGAAGACCGGCTTTGAGTGCGAACAGCATCAGGATCTTTTCTTCCAGCGGAAACCACTCACATCGTTCCAGTTTGGATCTCAGAGTTGAATACAGTGGATCAGATTTGCGGGCACTAGGCAAGAATGTAGAGTATGTTGTTCCAATTCTTTGCTACAAAGTAGCGGCTGACTAGGTAGAAATATCTTCTCATAGAAAGTACATACCTTCCATATATCAGAAATAGAATCTCTGAACAGTTGCACAATACTGGAGAGACGCGTCTTCAGGCGCGGTGGACATTTTGCTTCCGTCGTCACGTCGTCACTGGACAGCGGTTTGTTTGTCAGTGTTATGTCCATGTTGGACTTGCTCGCGTCGCTCGCCTTCACTCAGGCCATCTTCGAATACTCGTAACTTCAAGATATTGCTGGCCTTTGCATCATACCTCAACAGTGATTTGGATGACATTTGCGCCTGTCATCCGAATTTCAGACCCATTCTGCCCCTGCAGTGATCGTTCTTCCGCGCAAAATTAGTGTAAAGCAACACCTCAAGACTCCTATTCCCAATTCAAGCAAGACGCCCATGGTCTCAAGCCTTCAATGCAACACATCAAGATACACTCAACTTATATATAATGTTTCACTGTTTCACCTCAGCTAAAGACGTTGGCGCAAGACATCAACAGGAGATAGCAACATAGCGACTTGATGACTGAGCTCATCAAAAAACTTCAAACCCTCTCAAAGCCCCTCAATCCACTTCAAGGTGTGCATATATCTAACAAACTCTTTGAGCACAAAGTGTGCTTCCATACTCTCTGCTTGGGCTTCTGCACTGGCTTACCTGGATATCCATGCTGAGTGCCCTTTTCTTATCATCTTCTCCTCTTGTTTCTTCATACTTTCCCTTGGCAGGTTCTGGATTGAACAAGGTGTGTAACAGTACAAATTTTCACATTTACACCAGATTGACTGTCCTGCTAGGCAATTCTCAAGTCTTATGGCGGGACATGATAGAAGGCTAAGCGAGGTTCATGGGAAGTTTATGACGGACTGATGTACGGAACGTATCGTTGGCTTTAGGATCTGTACATACTACATTGTACATACATTGCAATAAACGTACATTCCTGCAATTTTGGGTCTATCGGAAGAATCAGGAATGCGTTCGGAAGAGGCTGGGGCGAGCGGATGACGACGAATGACGAGCTCCACATGCCATACACGTTTGATCCTCAGGCCATCGAATTTGGGACCCCGGCTCATTGAGAGTGCAGGCCGAAATTTTCACTTCGGGCCCACGTTGGACATTTTCAAGCCTAGGTTTCTAACTATCTAGGGTCGGCCTAGGTGGGACCGGACTGTCCGCCTGTGTACGTTATTCATAGACTTGCCTTATCTACTCCAGCGTGAGGTCAGCGTCCGTCGAAGCGGAGAGAGGGATAGGAACGAGGGGAGGGGGGGCACGGGTGGGCACAGGGCGTGGGGAGGGGATGAAGACGAGAGCATTGAGCATTTCCGTACCATCAAGGTTGCAGGGGAGGCTGGTAAAAGGGGACGTGAGTATAGAGCATCGGCTTGGGTGGGGTTTGTGATCGAGGTGGGAGGTCAACGTCCGGGTATGCGTAGAAGGTGCGTTTACTTGGAATATTTTCGTCCCTTTGTCACTTTCCCCACCTTTTTGCTCGAATGTTTTCTGGAATTTTCCATTTCAATTTGGTGGTTTTAGTTGCGTGCGCAGCGCAAAGCGTGGGCTGGAGTTTCGGATCCTACTTTCCCCACCCCCTCTCCCCTTTCCGTGCAGTGCTCTTAGACTACGAACCTCTTGGATTTTTGGGTCATTTTGGTTTCAGGCTTCGTTCTCGCGTCCTCTGCCCATTCCCCCTTTCGATCACTCTTTTCGCTATCTTGCAAGACCTTTAGACCCTTACTCACTTCTGCCTCAGGCTCTCATACTCGTCCAGAACAACCCCGTCTACCCCTCCTCCACCTCAATTCAATGTCAGGGAAATGACTGGTAAACTTTGTGTCACAGTCCTGGTCTATTATCCGAACTGAATCTTCCCCTACTGCCTTCCATGGTAGACCCTTTGCGAACAAGGTCCTCAAGATAACGAAACACCTTCTGGGTCTGTTATCCACTGGCTGGCAAGCGGTGGGAGTGGGTATATGTATGCATGCTTCTTGTATGCTGCTTCAATCGATCTTACTAACATATAATATTTGACCTCTTTCCAGATTGTTTTCGTCGTGCTGCCCGCCACACATTGCACACGACATATGTATTTTAGTATTCTCATCCCAGGTACGTAGTAGCCTTGCCACTTTAATCCTCTGCTACCAGCACTACTGAGGCTATTTTCAGTAGTGTTCCCTAGCGTTTTCCCGCTCGTGCTCGCCATTCTTCTTTGAGTTATGTGTGACAGCGACGCTGTGGCAGCGTGGCAGTGAATCACATTCGGAATAGCTATGTATGTATCTAGATCTGGTCCTCGCCTTCTCGGTTTTCCATTCAACGCCGACTTCGATGTCCAGATGGGAACTTTAATCTGAGGATTGGTTCTGCAGACTGCGGGAACGTTATGCTTATGCTTATGGAAAGGTGTTACTTGTATCTGGATTCTGGAATGGAGATGATGGTTTTGAGTAATGGGTTCATACTAGAGTGTATATATATACCTTGGCTACTTATTTATCTGAATATATCTGTTTGCTTCAGTACACTTCTGTTGGATCACTAGAGCGCTTCTTATGAATTTGTAAACTCGAGGTTAATTCAGGGAAACAAGTTGTAGAGGGAAGTAAGTAGAGACCATGTATTTCTAAGTAAATGACTGGGGTAGTATTTTCTAATTAATGAATTCCAGCTTCATCAAACCATAACAGAATTGCTTACACTGACTTCCTGAGACTCTTTATCTCCATCCACAATCCCATTAATGAGTTATAGATGTCAATTAAATAAATTGATATGATGGTGCAGGAGCGGCAAATCCCAGCCTCCAGGTCCAGTTTGGAGCCAGTGTACCTTTCACTGACAAAAACCAGTGGGGGGGAAAGGGGGGAGGTTAAGATCTGGAGAAAAAGAAAAAGAAAGAAAAGTATAAAGGCCTACGATCACATCGTTGGTATTTGCTTATGGTCAAGTAGTATGGAGGGGGATTGCCGTTATCCATGGGGGAAGGAATGGGGGAGTAGGGGGGTGACTGCTGACAGCACTTCCATATACTCTTCAAACTTTAACCCAAACGACGATGTAGATCGTGGCAAAATTGTGCCTCTCACGCTACACGCAACGGCAGCATAGTACAAGAAACTCAAGGCGGCATCAATTCCTTCTTGACTTCTCGTCCGAGTTTTTCTCTACTTTTTTTTCGCTTTCCCGAGTGACGTCAATTTCCATTTCTTTCTTTTTCTTCAGAACGAGAACGAGGGATCATCCAGTGGCACTGGTCAGAATTCCCTCCCTGCATTTTGGAAGGAAGTGGATGCGTTTCGTCCATGCCGTTGGTCTCAAATTACTTCTCGGCTTGGTTTTTTTTTTACGTTTCTATTTTCATTTTTTTTTGGTGTGGTGACGCGGTTTCGGGTACTGTTTTGGTCTCCAGCCACCGGCTGCTTTACACCCTACCACAATTCGATCTTCCGTATGGGCACGCCAGGGGCGAGGGGGTAGACTTGAGATCGGGGTGATTATGGCGTAAGGCTTATAATCTATGGTCGTATTGATTGTACCTTTAGTGTGTTTTCCTTGTTTTTTATTCGTTTTTACAGTGCAATACTCAGATGCATAGTACGAGCAAGCCATGCTCAATGCTCACCAGAAACTATAAGAGACAGAACTTCGTCATCGTAGGGAGAAGAGCCAGGTCAACGATGCGAGTTGCTTTCCTCTGGGCTTCGATGGTATACACTGGTCGTGACAATGGTGGCATAGCTGGGGAGGAAAGGGGGAAAAGGAGCAGGCAAGCGAACTGATGGTCGAGGAGGAAAGAAAGGAAGGAGTCCTAGTCCTCGGCTTGTGTTCATAACAGTTATTTAGTGTCTCCAACGAATTCAATGAATTCATGGGTCGGCGGAAGAGTGGCATTATACACGAAGAAAAGACACTAAAAGCGAAACGCAGAAGCAAGCGAATAGAGTCCTAGTCGTAACAAAATCATTCAGATCGTTCAGGAACAAAAAACAAGGTATAGTGATATCTAGAACCCGGAATCGAGAAAAGACAAACTTGTCCCATAACAAATCGTCATGTGACGAGTCCAAAAGATTTAGGTATATGCATGCCCGTACGCGCCACTGTCTCAGTAGATCCTATCTCATTCATCCATTGTTCCACATCCTCCTTATCCCATCACCTGAGTAAACAATACCTAATTCTGTTGAAATCCGAACTAGATAATGAACAAGAGAATATTAATCTCTGTCTCGTAGTAGCGAAGACAGAAGATGTAAGTACCTAGATAATGAACAAGAGAATATTAATCTAGGTATGTAAGTAAATGTGAAAGATGAAAGAAAATAAGAACTGTAGCTCACCTCTGTCTCGTAGTAGCGAAGACAGAGGTTCTCTAAGGTAAGCTAAGGTATATATAATGGAATACACATGGACCATGGACGAGAAGAGAGAGCAAAGAAATAAGTAGCCGTAAGTAACCGTACCATGACGCATTGATGTGTCTGCCCCCATTCACAGTGTGCTTCCACCATATTCTGACACTCCTCCTCACCGTGAATAGAAATGCTCCTCCTCGCTAATGAAGCAGCAAATATTCAGTGTAGGGTGACCAGTCAGTGGAGCTCACCAAATAGAGTGCTGAGTAGAAAGCTAGTAGAGCTTAGATACGAGTTGCTTGTAGAGCAGATAGAACTGGATATTGTTCTGTAGTATCTACAACTTTACAGAGAGCTTTTATACTAGATAAAGAGCATGTAATTACTAATGATTAATGTGTACTTATAAATTTGAAGGATATCTACCGAAGAGCGATGCCTCGACTGCAATTTTCGTGAACCAACCTTGCAGAATAGCCATATCCGAATCTATGAGAAAGGACGAGTTGGAGGCCTGAAATTGCATTGTTGTTATTTGCTTATGATCAAGCAGTATGGAGGGGGATGGCCGACGTCTGTGAGGGGAAGGAGTGGGGGGGAGAATAATGGATGTTGGGCAGAATGAACTTGCACTAGGAGTGACACTCAAGTACGTTTCCTAAATATCTCGGGGTTGACCTTATGACTGTCTCACATACATAATCCCACCATCATTGCAGCAACATCATGATGGACTTCGCTGGACAGTCCCACTAACAGAGACTGACTATAATTAGGCTATCAATACAGCTCAAGAGTCAAAGACGCAAAGCTAGCGCTCCTTTGCTTTAAAAAAAGATCTCAAATACTTGAGGTACTATGAGGACATCAGGAAAAACCTCAATTGCAATTTTAGCCCAGATTTATCATAATTGTGCTAAGTACCGTAAATCCAAGTAAATTGTTGGTCAGGATGGCTTGAGGAGGGCATTCATTATGCAAAATTGTACATAACAGTAGATCAATTCGGGTCAGTACTATTAGTAAAAAAATGAATACTATAGTACCTATAGTCCGCTTTACTACAGTACATCAGTCCATAGACGAGAATTGGTAGCTTTAACGAGGTCCCCAGCAAGTTCGCGGACGCGCTCTCGCAGATCATGCAGGTGCACCTTGAGATCATAGTTCTCCTTCTCTAGGAGCCTACGAGACCTTTCCTCTGCCGCTAGCTTCTCTTCCGTAGCCTTTCTGGCTAAAGACGCTGATTTGAGGTGTTGCTCAAGTACATCTACACGGAGTTGGGCTTCAAGTAGTTTATTGGTGAGGGTGAGGACGTAAGAGGTGCCTGAAATAAAGAAAAGATTAGAAAACTGCCAGCGAGGAATAGGCAGAGTACACACCATGGTCATCTGAAATATTGCCAATGCTGCCCAAAATCTTCTGAGGCGAATCCCACAACGTCTTATCCTTTTCCATCTGCGCTTGTATGTTGTTGTACTCCTCCTGCAATTGCTTATGATGGATTTTTTCGTTCAGTGTCGGATTGGGGGTACTGGTCTCCGGCTCCGAGTCTGGCTCAGAAGAGCGAGAATTGCCTACATTCACTCTGGGGGACATCAGCACCTAATCAAGACAGCCAGTGGGTTTACACACCTAGTACCGGGCTTCAGTCTCATCATCATTGTTTGCTCCAGTGTCTCTTCCTCAGTAACAGAGTCCGAGTCCGAGTTTTCCGTGTTGCGAGCTCTATAGGAGTGTAAGTTGCAATCCGAGGCAAGAAAAGGATGTAGTACATACTCGGTTTTGCTTTTCAAGCCTGTTTCTGGAGTCCTAACAATCATCATTGGACTTGGTGTCTGCGAGGAAGGAATTCGGCTAACAGACCTGGGGATGCATAAGAGACGTACTAGTAGTAGTTTGCAGCCAAGGTGTCACCTGGAAAGTATTTTCTGGCGTTTGGATGAGCTTTGAGGAGTAGTAGATGAATGTTTGAGGGGTTTAGGATGTGCCATAGTAATGTAAAAGACGTCGGGAGTGACAGAAGGTGATGGAAAAGTGGTGAAAGACACACCTTCCTAATTTGATTGTGTTTTCCTACTACTAGCCTTTGCTGCAAGACAGCGTTTACTGCGTTCTGATGTTTACAATACAGGAAAAGACACTCGTAACATACAGATATAACTGAATATCTACGCTGTACAAGAAAACAACTGATACATATGCCGATCACTGTCAGTATTCACGAAAAAATGAGTAGAACTGTCCAGAACAGTACTACTTGTCCAATCTCAAGGAGCCACTCATCCAAACGCTGGTATCAAATGGACGCTACGCATAAGCTGCCGAATATCCACAACACTCGCCAAATGCCCTCCAGCTACATCACAACGCAAAATCTTGAAATAGCCATGATTCTTGTCCTGATGGCAAAAAGGGGTAAACCATTCTACATAGGCGAGATGGCTGGGACGCTCACTCTCGGGAACGCCTTCATAGACACTAGGAGCATCTTTCTCACTGATAGAGAATATCACACGTACTTGGCCGACCCGCATATCTTTCAAATACTAGTTAGTCATATGTTCGGGTCCATAAGAGATAGACATACCTTGTGCGACATTGTCATAACCTTGGGAGTCATTAATGTGGATGAGAGCAGTATCGAAACACCCTGGGACAATGTGATTACGCTTGTCATGATGAGATGGTTGAGCATGAATTGAGTCTGCAGTACTCAAGGTGTTGGTGAAGAAGTCGTGCCACAGGAACTTGATGCAGTGGAATACTGGTACGGAGGAGATAGGAAGAAAATGGTAGTCTATTTCGTCCTGCAGTCGCTGACCCAAAAGATGGAGGTTTGCCAGCTCAACAAGGAAGCGTGACATAGCGTCAGAGAAAAAAGTGGCACTGTACTTGGAAACAAGATCGTGAATCTTCACTGAGCGAACGGTAGGATGTTTTGTCATGTGTAGAATATGCATAGTATTGAAGCCAGGGGATATCCAATGCAACCGCAGTATGGGTTGCTTTCCACTCAACCTCCACTCAATATGAGTCTCATGAGACATGACCTTCTCCTTCCACTCCAACCATGTCGTCATTTGGGGATATTTGTCAAGAACAGGTTCAGATAGGGACTGGATGCCTCTCAGGCCACCACACAGGAACCAAAGACGAAGCAATAAGGCAAATAGATGGTATAGATGAGTAAGCCAGTACTGGGCCAGAGTCTACATAGTACTGAGGACAATGCTGAGCAGTATGGATCAGAGGGACAGAAGTGGACAGACTGAGGAACTATCTACAAAGCCCTGGAGTATATATACAAAAGTGCGAAGGAGAACAAGATTAGATCAGCAGGTACTGATGGAAACAATCAAGGAATGATAATCAGGTATCTAAGTGATGTCAATATGTGTAACAGGTACAGATATGATCTGTCAATCAGAGAAATGATGCACCAAAGAAGATGGAAGCCATAGGTACAAGGAACATGATCTAGAACCAAAGAAGCGAAGAATGATGGAAGGGAGAAGAATGATGGAAGGGAGAATAATGATGGAAGGAGAAGAATGATGAAAGGAGAACAAAGAACAGGGTCTAGAAGCGAAGGCATGAAGGGATTCATGACAATATTCGTCCTTCTTGTTGGTGGCCCTATACGTATCTTTGGTGTAGTCGATGATACGCCTGCCAAAAACTCGACTAGAACGAGTTAAAAAGCATACATATATCAAGTATACGGATATATTATGTCTGTTTACTAGGGAATAAGGACTGAAGCGAGCCCAATCTATCAGTTAAAGTGATTCTAGAGGCAACGTTCGCGAGCGCGATACGAAATAAGGATAAGTAGCCTCGAGAGGATGGTACATAAGTCCCTCAAGCTACTAAGTTCGATGTTCGAGTACTAGACTGCTCGTATACGTTTATACGTACATACCCAAGGCACTTGTTCACGAGTAGCCACCTCGCGAGCAGTATAAGTACGCGTTACCTCTATTCACGATCCATGGGATTACCAATGTGACATAGACTCAAGAAGATAAGATACAAGACTAAAGGAGATGAATGATAACAAGGAGAAACCTCGGATAGGTGCCTTTGTGAAGTATCCCAGAGACATTCCGATAGTTCGCGAACCTGGTTAGATCTACTCAAGCTAAAGCTAAGATCGTCGTGATGTTGCCAAATGATCAAGATCTACCTCACCCCACTTAAAGACACCAAAAAAGATAGTTCCGACGGATCTAGAGACTTACTGAGGCCCTCTAGAGGACTCTAGTAGGGATGGAGATATCGGAACCTATGAAAGACCGCTCGCGAGCATTGGAAGAGGTTTGCATGTGATACCCAATGAGGTTACCGGTACAAGTACCGCTCTAGACCTCCATTACCAAGAAGCTAGCATGTGCTACATATACCCTGGCCCTCTCGCAAGGACTCTGTACATATTCTGATTGGACGATTCATGTAAATACTGTTCGCATATCTCTCTCCTTAGTTACTTCCATTCAATCTCTCGTGTTTCACTATATAATATTGCGGACTTTAAATAATATTAGCTACTGTACAGTTCTAGGACCTCTAGAGTATAAAAGGACAAAGTACTCGTAGCTAGAAAACAGATTAGTACTTGCGTGTATTGCTGCAGACTCTGGATAACTCTCGAGAGAAGATTAGGTCTCTCACTTGCCCAGGCCAGCTTTATATCAATAGGAATTTCTACAAAAAAAAACCCAAAACTTTAAAGACTCGAACGTTAGTTCACCCTAAGACAAAGATTGTTGTGATTGCATTGGCATATTGGCCCCATATTGTGTTTATTGAACTTAGGCATATTGGCCTCATTGTGTTATTGAAGATCTAGGCAATTGGCCTCTTATTGTATTTATCTCGAAGTCAAGAAGACTGTCAATTGTGACCATTGTTATTGTTGAACCCCCTATTGTTCCCCAATCGGTTCTAGAGCCGTTTACCTTTAAGCTACACGAGTTATACAAGTGTTCTGTCACTTTGGATCACCTCGCATTATATAGCAGGATTGGTGTTTGTGTGTTTTTGGTGTTGTTAGCTTCGATCTTCGAAGCTATTAGCATTATCCACTAGCCAGCCTATTATCGATATGGAGACGCTCTGTATATTCCGTGTTGAAATTATCAAAGGTACCCATCAAGCGAACACTCTCGACGTAATGGTTGAGAAAGTGTATTTTGGGGATATGAAAGTCGGACCTGATGCCAAGATCACAGAAGACGGACTTGTTCTCGTGAAACTGTCGAAGAGCATCCTCCATGATGGCAAGTGTTCTATTGGAGTGAACGGGATACTGACTGAGGAAGAGAAAGTCAAGGAGGCCACGGAGACAACAGAGAAGACGGACATTTGACATCCCGCCTGGAAGTGGGGTGTCTGCGATGATTCCGAGCAAAAAATGAGCAATTTGGTCGTGTTCTTGACCAGTAACATGGGATAGGGTAGAGATACCCTTCATGAAAACACAAATGTTGTGATTAGGAGGGAGGCGATGACAACGGGCGTCTATTTCATGGCCACCGTAGGCACTGATAACCCATCCCTTCATATGCTTGAGGACACCCTGGTAGAGTTGGTGAAGTATGTCGGGAGTTATGGAGAGGAAGATATTGGAGTAAGGAAGGTCCACCCAGAACGGCTCAAAGACAGGCCTTATCCCAACGTCCTTGCATGCTCTGACAAAGACGGAGGCACCTTCATCAACCTTCTGCAAAACCTCGTGAATTGCCTGTAGACTGCGAATGGGATGAGGCTCCATATTCTCTCCAATGCGCTGCCGAGGAATAGTACATTGAGCACAGAACCCAGTGATCCCACATGTCACAAGAATTTGTTCGGGATAGTCACCAATGTATACTGCAAAGATAGGATGAGCCAGTCGGTCAACCCCATCACCACTGGTCATGACAATTCCCGAGACCCCAGCGTCCACCAATGGCTGAAGGATGTGCTTCATGCAGGCATGAAACAAGTTGGCGATGGGGCATCTGACTTTTCAAGCAACAGGTCAAGCAACAGTTGCTTGACTGTTGCTTGACTGTTGCTTGGCCCTGCTTGAAGGTTGCTTGGAAGTTGCTTGAGTGTAACCCACTTGAGAGTAGTTTTAGGATAGCTTGACTTTCTACTTTGGATGTGGCTGTGCTTGTCCTAGTCTAGTCAACTTCACTACACTTCATTTTACAACAAATTACTCACATTGAATGGGCCATTCATTAAGATATTATACATACCATTTCTTCATTACAAATTGGTTTAGCCTCTACTCAATCAAGTACAAACTTTTTATCATTGTAAAGGTAGAAAAAAAAAAGTCTGAAAAAATCAATTTATTGTTACATTCATCCAACTAGTTTGAGAACTATGAGGATGCTAAGTATGTCTGAGCAGTGAGCAATATGTGTCTCTTTGAGATGATAGCTTGAGGGTACCTTGAGTGATATCTCAAGTGGTAGCTTGTTGACCCACCCATATTCTATTCATACTGTTGCTTAACTTACCCTTAAGTGTTGCTTGACATTGCTTGACTGTTGCTTGATGTTGCTTGATGTTGCTTGACTGTTGCTTGACTGTTGCTTGACTGTTGCTTGACTGTTGCTTGACTGTTGCTTGACTGTTGCTTGACTGTTGCTTGACTGTTGCTTGACTGTTGCTTGACTGTTGCTTGACTATTGCTTGACTGTTGCTTGATGTTGCTTGACATTGCTTGACATTGCTTGATGTTGCTTGATGTTGCTTGACTGTTGCTTGATGTTGCTTGACATTGCTTGATGTTGCTTGATGTTGCTTGACTGTTGCTTGACGTTGCTTGACGTTGCTTGACTATTGCTTGACCGTTGCTTGACTGTTGGGCCTCCTCAGGATTTGTTGTTTCAGGAAGTGATTCCCATAGCGAATAGTCCATAATGTGTTGTGATTCGAAAATCATCACGGCGTGCTCTGGTCTCAGCCACCATTCTAGCCAAGGGATCAATTTTGGAAATTGAGATTTGATTGAAGAGACAACTTCAAGAAATGACTCAACATTGTCTAAATGAATAAGTGACTTAGCCAGGCGAGAAAATTCTTTCTGCTGGTCAACAGGCACTATTGCTGCTATTCGTTCGACATGAGTTATGCTACTCCTGAAATGTTGCTGACAACCTCGTAGTAATTTAGCAGCCTTATTTCTGAGCTCTTCTACACTGCGTGTGTCATTACGCCTTTGCCAGAATCGGATAAAGGCTTGTATAAATCCATTTCTTTCTGCCTCACTGAAGTCCACAATCTGAAAAAGAATAGATGAGAAATTAATCTAGATGTAATTACCAACAACTATACCTGGGCAAAAATTTCATCAACCACAATCCTTCCTCTTTCTGCTGTTGCTTTTGCTATACCCTCCATCAGCACAAGAAAATGATATTCGTAATGTGCAGCTGTATTTCCATTTGAGTAGCTGATAAGAGCAGGTACCCAACGAAGCAAGTTGACACAGAAAACAGAGCTCATAATGAGAATGGATGTTGAGATTTTCCACCAGCCATGAGCAGCATCACTAACTATCCCATTGAAAGGACCCTCAACTGCTGTTACATCAAGATGAACTTGTTGGGCCATAAATGGAGTCTGGAGAGATACAACAGCAATGCCAGCAAGCATAGTCTCAGAGACTACAAATCCTGGATAATTGGTCTGAAAATCGATAAAACGAGAGATGAAATCATCACCCATTCGGGGCTCATGTTTGTCAAGAATTTTTTTGCGGTGCCTTGCAATCCTGTCTTGATTCATCCAAACAGGATCAATATCTGAGACACTTTCCCCTGACTGAGTGTTCCCTGCTGCAAGGCCTGCTGGACCTACGTCCTTATTATCTTCAACCATTTCTGTAAATTTTTTCTGTGAGCCTTTGAGCGCATGCAATTGGTGAGGAAGTCTGGGATGATTATGATCCTCTATTCCATTGAAGTAGCGTACACCATCAGCCCATTTCACAATCATTGAAATATTGGGGCAGGGTATGTGGCTGAGAACAGAGCCGCATTCACATGTCCCATTGAGTTTTTGAAGCTGTTTAGTAATGGCAGACAGTGGCCCAGTATGTGGTCTCTTGACAATTGCACAGTCTGTATTATCACACCGGATATCCCAAGGCATTTACGTTTTGTTCGTACACCATTTTCAAGTTGTTCCACATTGACACTACTCTTTCTACGGTCCTTTGTATTGTACCCCACAGTGTTGGTGGCCCAGTGTACTGATAGCTCGTTATTCTCCTCGAATATCTCCCATGTAATGTCCATTGCAAAGTTTGCCTGAGGGAAACCATCCCATCCTTCACGTAAATCTTCAAATTCCAAGTAAATGGTCTGACTGTTGCAACAAGGACCAGTGAGAGGTACATGATGGGCTGATTTCCTAGTGTGCTTTTGAATGATGCTTTCAGTAACAGGAGGTTCCCGAAATGCAACACTGAGTTTGCGTTTCATTCCAGGGGCTTGATCTGAATCTGCTGTGTTTGATTGAGGAAAATTCTGAATTTCAGGATGGGCATAACCATTAAATTGTAAGCTGAGAGGTGCTGCAGAAAGACCTAAAAACGGGTGGCTGCTGGGTGAAACAATTGAAGAAGGTGCCTTTTCAGTGCCAATATTTGGCGGTTTTTTACGTTGAGGATCAATCCAATCAGCAATTTGTTGTCTGAGTTTTGCCTGATTTTAGAAGATGTCACTATGATTTGTATTAGGATATACTGCAGCATACCACTCACCAACATTGAAGACACGAAGGAAAGATAAATGACAGAGGAATATTGAGCAGAAGTGTTCCAGGTGGTGTGAGAATGCAAAGAGGTAGAAAGTGTCCAACGCACATGACAGTACTTTGTGATGTTGCCCTTGATGCAATCATTCTTGTGATTTTGTGAAGTTTTGCATCAAGCAACTGTTGCTTGACTGTTGCTTGACTGTTGCTTGATGTTGCTTTACTGTTGCTTGATGTTGCTTTACTGTTGCTTGACATTGCTTTACTGTTGCTTGACATTGCTTTACTGTTGCTTTACTGTTGCTTGACCTGTTGCTTGACCTGTTGCTTGACCTGTTGCTTGAAAAGTTGGTGGCCTGTTGGCGATGCAGCCACGACGAATGGTAGGAGACTGGATATACTCCAAGTGGGTAGATGGGAGGTAGCTGAGAAGTACATAGGCACGCTTAGACGGCTTTCGACGAATCTCCTTCAGAATGTTGCCAATTGAGAGATAGATGGGGTAGGCAGTCTTGTTTCGGAAGACAGTGACTTGGGTCTTGTCCAAGGAAATGATGATGGGAATAACAGTCTGACCAGGTCCCGCAGTTTTATCGAGGACTTCCTAGAGTGTAATGTTTCAGTTCAAGACCGAGAAGATATACATAATGAGAACTGACCTGTGTTGAACACCACCACTGACCAGTGTGCATGTTGTGATATAGCTGCTCAGAGCAACTTGCGTCCTCAAAATGGTGTTCAGGTACAAATTTGAGATAGGGAGTAAATTTGGGATCATTAAACAGTGCCCTGATGCATTGTAGAATGTCCCGAAAAAACACTTCAAAAACCTCGCTCTTGACTACAACTTCCTGGCATTGGAACTGAGGTCGACTTGGAAGCTTGGCATCAATGATTTTGTTGAGCTCAGCGGCATTCTTGAATGAAAATCCCAGACGTTCAGAAACCTGGATAGTGTGAAAAAAGTCAGTGACAATGAGTATAGGTTAAGTAACTTGGATAACTCACGCCGTCAATTGAGAGAAGCTCTGAAAGTGCTGTGGAACTCGGACCTCGCATCTTTGCCCATTTTGCCACTTTCCAATCAATTTCGGATGTAAATGGTGCACAGACATTTGCAGTATGCCCCAAAACCTTGCTGTAGGCTTCTTGAGCACTGAGCTGAGTTGTGTGTGATGACAGTGGTGCACCTGCATGAGGATCCAGGTAGTGTTGGACATGGGGTTCTTGAAGAGTGTTGGGTTGGTTAAGTGGAGGTGGCCGAGAATTAGGCAGTTCTGAGGTGTCGACGTCCATCTCTGGGAGATCAGGCACCATCCCATTCTCGATACTAACCCAATACTCCTCCTCCCTCTCTAATTCGGCCTCCCAATCATGCTCACACTCGGCTGCAGCCACCGCATCTTCATCGTCCCAATCATCGTCCTCCAAATCCTTTATCACATCCGGAGCATCACCGAAAATGTCACTGTTGTCATTGACGATAATAGCATCTCCCGTCCCAGATGCAACATCAACAAATTCGTCCAGTTGGTTGTAATCTCTGAAAAAGTCACCTTCAAAATCTGGGTGCAGTGTGTGACGGTGGGAGGAAGCACCAAACTGGTGTAGGAACTGAGACGTCGCTTCAGAGCTTGGGTCACTGTGCTTCTGGTTGAGCATATCTGCATATGCACGGCAAAGTGGATCTGTAGTCCTGCGAAGGTGTAATTGTAAGCGGTCGTATATTTTGTTGCATCCTTGGCAGACGTCTGGCATTAGGAAACGGTGGGACAGTTGTTAGTTACAGTACTGCATAGAGTGTAAGGGGTGGGTAAGAATACTGTGGAAACTTGCAGAAATTTGATCCCATACCATGACAGTAAATCAAATTTTTTTCCGCGTCAACAAACTTCCTTTACTTGAACCACAACCATCTACCTCAATGCCCCCAAAAACCCTCAATGATATCCTTGCAATGAGCAGGCATCCAAATCAAGCTGAGACTACAGCTGGTGAAAAAGGTGAGTTAATTAATACCATCCTACATAAACAGCATACTCACAATAGCTCAGCTGATGTACCCAAAGAAGCTCGCTCACTCCGTAAATGTTCTCAGCCCACCGAGAACAGCACTACGGATAATCCTAAGCGACAGAAGATGGCTACTAATGCCAAAAATAAGCGTCAGTCATGAGTTCTTAATTTTTTGCCGTGTACTGACCTCAAAACCATTTCAGATGTTGCTCCTCGGAAAGTCAACTCTTCCGAAGTCCCAGCAGCTGATACCGCCACTGCAGGAAAAGGAAAAACAGGTCAGTGCGAAATATATACTGTTGTTACCAGGTATACTGACCAACTACTCGTGGTCACAGAAAGTAACGGTCCCGTGATGTGTGACATAACCCCCGTGTCTCGTAGTTAACATTTTTCTTGTACCCTACTACATTACACATACATGGCTCACGTCCAACATGATAGTCCGAAGAAGAACAGGTTCATCGGAGCCATACAGGGCAGAAAAACCATTGAAAAAGCTGCAGAACTCGTCAGAATACCCCATGGAAGTGCCAAGAAGATTTGACAGAAATTTTGCAAGACCAGTTCGACGAAAAACAGGCCGTGTAGTGGACGACCACCCAAAGTTACAAACAGGACACGATGAAGGCTTGTCAGGGCTGTTCGAAAGGCACGCCGGGTACCATTTAAGGAGATAGGAAATGAAATGGAACCACCTCTGGGTGCAACAACTGTTGCAGAGCATGTTGCTAAAGAAGGGTACCACCGTCGGGTAGCACGCAAGGTTCCACTGCTCAGCCAGTTGCAGAAAAGGAAGAGGAGGACCTGGGCTTCACAGAGGAAAGGAGAGGATTGGAGAAAAGTGATATGGTCAGATGAATGCTATGTTGAGATGGATGACAGTTGGGGCCGGATTTTTGTAACGCGTCGCGCAGATGAAGAATATGAAGAGGACTGCCTGGTACCAACAGTTAAGCAGTCGTCTGTTTGGGTCATGGTATGGGGATGCATAATGAAGGGGAAAAAGGGCCCATTGGTGGTGCTGGAGTACCCGGGAGGGAAAGGAGGAGGAATGAACGCAAAGAGGTACCAAGAGCAGGTTCTTGATGGGTTCTGCTGGAATTTTATGAAGAGATGAAGTCAGAGAGGGGAGACATCAAGTTCCAGCATGATGGTGCACCTAGTCATACCGCAAAGACAATGAAGAAATGGTTTTCTGACCATGGTATCCCTCTCTTCCCACACCCGCCATCTTCTCCAGACCTTAACCCCATTGAACACGTTTGGCACAAACTAAAAGCTGGCGTAAGGGCTAGACCACATCACCCTTCATCTGCCAATGAGCTGATAGAGGCAGTAAAGGAGGTTTGGGGCGAGATAGAAATCGAAGATATTGACAAGTATGTTGGGAGAATGGATGATGTTGTCCAGGCTGTCTTGGATGCGAAAGGCGGTCACGAGATTTTAACTGGGGTACGAAATGCATTGATGGTAGAGTATATGAATACAAAGTTTGGTAGCAATACATGCTGTATATTGTTGTGTAGATACAAGGATAGTCAATGACAAGATCCTCGAAAAATGGTGTCACATGTCATGGGACCGTTACTTTCTGTGACCACAAGTACAATGTTGTAGGCCATAATGCACGCTCTACTGCCGTTAAAGCAAAGTCCAAGGATGTCACAACCGTACTTGATGTTCAAGAGAACACTGTGGATGATCCAGAGCCACCCGAAGCCAGTGATGATGAGCAAATTGCCCGGGTCGATGATGATGACAGTGCTTTTGAAGAGGAGGACGATGGAGAAATTAATGACGAAGAGTTGGCCCAAGAAGTAAGTCTTTTTGCGTATGTCATGTCTCCTAGACTCTGAAGTCGGCCTGTTAGCGCATACAGGTCATTGGCGACGCTGCTGGCAAGAAGAAGCCTGCCAAAGGTGAGTGTTATGTCATAGTCGTGTCATGTGATAGCTGACGCGTACACTTGTCACCGTCAGCTACAATCGCCGTCATTGGCGAAAACAGCTTTGACATTGTCGCTCCAACTCCCAAACGTTCTGCTTCTGGTGCAAGTAATACTTTGACTGACTCAGCAACAGGTCATGCTGTCATTGAGGATGTGGAGGAGGCAAGCCTCAACGAACAGTGTCCCAAGGTCAGTTTTTTCCCTTGACTGTAATTTCCATTTTGCAGTTTGCTAAAACATGTATCTTTCAGGTTTCTGCTAGGGATGCAAAATATAATGATGAGGAAAGTTTTTCTCTATTTATTTCATTGGACCATACTGATTGTGCCTCTCAGTGACCTGATATCCAGCCCAAAACAACCCAGGAGCGTCAAGGCAAGTCCTCGAAGAAAAGTGCTAAGTCTGCCCATAAAGAGGAAGCTGCCAACTACGCTGAAATTGCCGCCACTGACGTGAGTGATTATTTTTGCCTCTCGTATTTGGGTACTAATCTTTTCATATATACGTAACGATCTTTATGCCCCTGAAGCGCATATGTACTATCCAGAGAGCGGCCAGCGCTACATTTCTCTTCTCAAACAACCCCAAAACCTATGCCTTGTGATTAGTGAGACTACCAACAACGCCATCGGTATCATGATATTTCGAGACGCGTGTCCAAAGTCCGAAGACCAGCAAGCCGGCATTGTGCTTGCATTCAAGACTGCTTGCAACAAGCATGACCAACCCGCTATAGCCGACCGTTTTGACAGGGACAAGAAGTTCAAATAACTCATCGTTGCATATGTGAGTAGTCCTTTGACATTCTAAATTTTCTTGATACATGTGTATACCCAGGTCAACAATCGTGTTTCTACGATACGAGGACACGTCAAAGAAGCTGCCGAGAAGATTGTTCCCGCACGCTACGAGCTCCTCAAGTTGGATGAGACTCAGCGATCCAAGCTCGTTAAAGATCTTCTGAAGGCTTGTTATATATTTCCCCTCACAAACGTGCGTCTTCTTCTTCTTTTTTCTTCTTTTCGACGTTGATCATCCTATAGCCCACCGATACGATGACTTGGCGCAGTAATCAGCCTTATCGGCACCCCGCAGTCTTGGATGTTCTCAAAGAGGCTTTATGGACGGACTCGCCTCATGCCGCTAGCCTGGGGAAAAAATTTGTTGATATGTTTTCCTCCACTGTTGATGAAGATGATGCGAAAGAGGTCCCAATGGCTATGATTGATTTGGTTCGCATCGCGGTGCGTTATTGCTCTATGATACTTTTCTTTTCACTCAACTCTACATCTCAGATCTTCGCTGCCTTGCGGGAGTACACAACTGGAACCCGAGTTAAGCAAAATTTCGATCTCGTCTTGATGCGCACCGAATACGAGAAGCATATACAGTTGATGGAGCAGAAGATCATCAAGCCGGACCAGAGCGGACGCTCCAAGTATCACAATATGGCGGCAGAACTGTATCGCGAGGTTACCAGGTAAGTTCTGCAGATTGTCGGTGCGTTTACGGAATCAGGCAAAGTAGCAAAATGCGCAAACTTTGCCGCAATTTTGCCGCAATTTTGCAAAATGTAGCCTTGATTATCGGGTGAGGTTTTTCCTGATGAACTCGATTTTATTTGTGCGTTCAGAAAAATTGAGAATTCATGATTCAGGTTTGAAGCTTGAAGTCTGTGAGCCAGGTGTCCAGCCAGCTACTTAAGTTAAAATAGAAAAGAAAATTCTATGCTTGAAAGCGCCTTGATCAAACCTTTCTCCTGAGGATCAGATCCCCAAGAGGTTGATGTGATGCTCAGCAGAAACCACTGTGATAAAGATAAGAGGGTCACTCCAGTGCAGAGGTGAAAACGGCGCAATCTCTGGGCCATCAAATGCAGTTAATTGGTTTTCATTAATATGGTACCTGAAGATGACAGTTGCATACATCCCAACTAGAAAACGGATTAGGGGCTAGGGGCCAGGGGGTTTCTTCTCAACAGCTGGAATCCCAAGTGTTGAAGCTTCAATTTGCAGAGATGGTAGATTTGATGACTTCTCCCATTGGTTTTTTATTTCTTATGTTTCTGTTTTTATTGCAGGATAGGTTACTGGTTGGGCCTCCACCTTCCGATTGCTATATGCCTTACTGCAATTCGATGTTGCAGCTGGGTACGCCCGGGCAGAGAGGGGGGGTCTTTAGATTAAGATGATCATGGCGTAAAGTGTATCTACAGTCGTGTTGATTGTACCTTTGGTGTTTTCTCTGTTTTTTGTTTTGATTTTTCTTTGGTTTTTGTTATTGTTCTTTCTATTGTTGTTTTTCTATTAGGGTTCCGTGTGCGTATTTCTCCAGTGAGAGGAGGGAGCTTCAAAGGCCGATGAGGCCAGAAGCTGAGTCTTGAGTTCTCGGGTCTCTCGTCAAGATGATTTCAAATATAGCATAGTGTAAATTGACTGCGTGAGTAATCCTAAATATAAAGAACGCCCGATTTCGAGAGGGTTAAAAATCCTGGAGACCTTTGTTGTGCCCAGCAATGTGTATAAATGCTGCTTGTTGCAGGGACCACAAACTGTAACATATTGAACATTTTTACAATAGCAATGAAGGTATTGAGGAGTACAATCAATGTAGTCTACTAAGGAGTCAGAAAAAATGGGAAAATACGTTGTATGACGAATGAAAGGGCAGATGGTATCAAATAACGATTATATAGTCAAATGAGAGTAGGAATTTCGGATTTGAGCTTAAATAAGTAAGTAACTAAGTAAGTAACTGAGAGAGATAGCAGAATCATTCTGTAAATAAAAGAAACTTGTCCTTTCCACTATTCCCACTGTGCTTTATACCCCTCAATTGAAATCTCCAGATCAAACCACCACAGAATCTCCTCTACTGACTTCCTGAATATCATTCTCTCCATCTTGAGTGCCATGTGCCTGTGTGGATGCTGGTGGATCAGATTGGGATGATGGGGCAGGAGCTGCAAATTCCAGAGGTTGAGAAAAACTCTCGAGAATGGAGTCTTGTTGGTTCTTGTAGAGGTGGGAAAGGAGGATGATTGCAGTGGGATAGATTGTTTCCAGGTGGGGGATTATTATGCCCAGGTAGATTTCTACAGAATCATGATACCCTGGATTAAACAAACTGGGTATCTCTAGAATCTGGGTTTGAAATATCATTATTAGTATTCAAGTTCTAAGAATGCACAAATGATTACCTACCCAGGGAGTGCAATAGATTATACCAGACTGGACTAAGAGTATCAGTATCTGCTCGACTCGACTTTTTGTATTCAATTTGCCAAGGTGAGCTTTAACAGATTGTCTGTAATGCCTGAAGGAAATCAAGTTAAAGCCAGGAACTAGGGAGCCAACAGTTTGCTATGTGCTTACCAAGCCTTCTTTGCAATCAGAAGAGTTGCTGTGAGATTGGTGAAGACAAGTGATACTGACATTATCACTCTGATAGATTGAGGTGTGTACTGCATGGTATTAATGTAAGGCTGGGTTCAATAAAGCAACAAAAGATATACATACCAAATTTGCGTCAAGGACAGCTTTCATGGCAAGGAATGCATCATATATACTGCATCCTAAACCCAGAAATGTCAGCTCAACAAATTTAATTTATCTGAGGTGAGTGTGGCATGAATTCTTACCCACTGATTGAGCAATACAGAAAAGAAGAATCCCTCTGGGAATAGGTTCCCTTTGAAAAATGATCCATGCCCTCCAAACCACAATGACATCCCCCAGGATATACTATTCGCATACACTTCAGTATTCAGGTAAGGAATTAGAATAGCACAGAGGAACTCACACTAATTCTTGTCACCACTATCTCCAGCACATCAGTCAGAATCATGGTTGGAACAGGATCGTATGTCTGATATGCCAAACCCTGGATCTGAACTATATCAAATACCTGATTCATCACCAATAGCGCTGCTGAGCTTGTAAGCATGATTGCACATGCAACCACCAGAAACAATCGCATTGGTGACTGTCGAAGTCCTTGCTGACTAGGTCCATGTTTGAAATTGTGTCAGAAAAGTTTGGGACAAGCATACCATAGCAGCAAGATGGTAGAAATGGTAATCAAGACCTCGATGCCTGGATAGCAAAGCAATGAATAGGGAGATACATCAAAGTTGAATGTTGGGTTCTGGACCTACCAAAGCAGAGTCCTTCAACTGCATTTAGCACTAAACTCTGTTGTATGGCCGTGACATCTGGAGATATAAGAAACAATGATTGCATTCTCAACATTTTCGAGGATTGCAGTGGAGAAGAATTGGGTGCACAGGCTAGTGGTTGTTATAATGGCATTGTTTCTTCTGTCCTTAAATATCTGTCAGTTTGCTGTAGATCTCATTTCACTTGTTGCATATTTGGCTTTTGCACTGAAGCCGCTGTCCTCAGAATGATGCATATAGCTCTACTGTATGCACTGCAAGGGAGAGACTAGATGAGCCGATCTCTATGTTGATAGATATTCAAGGGGACACCTTGTTCCAAACTTGTTTAATACAAGGCAGAGACAAGGAACATTCCTATGTTGATGGATATTCAGCAGTCCTAGTTTGGATACCTTCAGTTGAGACTAGGTATTGACAGATGCACAAAGACTCTAGGATCTGAGCTGAGTATACCAATGATCAAGTTGCAGCAGCATCAACCTATCTAGCTAAGAGCCATATACGAGATGATTTCTCCCCCAAAGACAGAATCCAAACTTCATAGGAATGATCATGATGTGTATATGGTATGTGCCTCGCCTATAAGTGTAGGAACTGAGGCACCATACAAGGCATGAGAGGGTTTAGCAATGGAAGATCACACCTCACTTGGTTCATGGGCGCTGTTCCGGTCCTCAAGAAAGCAACAAGATCAGGTACATCAGGCTATGAGACGAGAAAGCGTTAAAATAGTCAAACCAGACATGAGGATCATGTAGCTACTATTACAATTAGTATTCCAACCACTCGGCTGAGGTGAGCTCTGCTCGCGCATTTCTAAGACGAGGTCGGCATCGAAGTCGGAAAAGAAGTCCGAGGCCGTTCCGAAATGTTGGAAATAGCCGAAACCGCAGACGCGCTGGCCATGCTGGTTTTGTTTAACTCGCCTTTCTTCTTTCCCTGCCAATTCGTCCCACTCGACTACTCCACCGATTGCTACTCCATGTCCGCGTAACACAGTCACCCCAACAAAGTCTGAGCAACCAACGAAACCGTTTCGTTGAGATTACCAGGGCGTACAAAGCGTGAGTTCTCCTTCTCCCTTGTGTCCTGGCGTCTTACTTCCATCCTCCTTCCTGTCCACATCGATATCCACATGCCATGTCAACCCGCCTGTACTACTTCTCTGTTCCAACCATCATCCTTCCACGCGTCTTTCTCGCCCGCTTATTTGACCTGCTTCCCGCCCTTACCCATCTCCTCACTTCCCAAACCCTTCACGAAAAACCAAAAACAGTCTCACCAACGAAACCATCCGCCGCCGTAACTGGGAACAATACGGTCATCCCGACGGATGTCAAGTCTTCATGGGCATCGCCATCCCTAGATATCTCGTCAAGGGCCCAAACCGATACTATGTCCTGGCATTCTACGGAGCTGTCTTTGGTGGTGTATTACCTGGAATGGTTGGCCGTTGGTGGTTTGGGTCCAGGCAGGAAACGAAAGACGGTATCAACACAAAGTCCACTGCTGTTTTCTTCAAGGGTCTCGAGCAGGATAGGCTTCGGGTGTGAAGGATGTGGTGGGGCGTTGGGTGGGGCGTATATCCATGAGACGCATGGTGTGTGAAGAATGAGGAGGGGAAGGGGGAAGAAGTGGTATGGGTGCGGGTACAGGTGCGGGGAAGGATAAGTTTGTCGAGATGAGGAGAGAGGTGGAGGGACTCGAGAGGTTGGAGGGGGAGGTGAGGAGGTGGGGAAGGGATGACTCAAGTGCCGAAGGCCAAGGCCAACCCAAGGCCAACTCATCAAATCCAATAGACCTTCCAACAACGACGATACTGCCAACTTCCCGCCAACATTGAAGGAACCCCCCAACCCCCTCTCAGCGTCATCGCCAGATAGTGGAACACCATTCAGAAACTCGTTCAGGGAGGGGAAGGATACAGAGCGTTGGTGCTGACCCAGGTGCATTTGTTGAGGTTGGAGTTCAGGGTTGCGAGGTTGACGGAAGGTGAGTTAGGTCTCCGTCTTGCTGGTTGTCTGTCTTTCTCGCTATATCCCATTGGGATTTTGGTGTCGGTGCCTCGCTGTGGACACTGTGTTTGCTATCGGAGGTGCTTTCAGCGTTCTCTTTTATGCTTGACGAACTAACTAACGACTCTTTCCCCCTCTTTCCTTCTCAGCCTTTAACTGGGGAGGTGACGTTGTAGTCGGAGTGGGAGTTCTGGGGTGGATACATCATCAAAATAAACGCCGACACGGACAGTCTCACCCGCATTATCACATTTCTCGTCAACACCTTTCTCGTCGTCCCAGTCAAAGCCGATAAAACCCTCAGAGACCTTTCTTAATTAACCTCCCCCGGCCTCGGATGACGGGATACCGAACCAGCCCAAAACCAAACTCGCACCACAAATCCCAAACCCCAAATTTCGCTCTATCTACGTCGGTCCAGCTCGGTGCCATAGCGAATACGAGACCACACGCTACGTTATTCGTAGACTTGCCTTATCTACTCCAGCGTGAGGTCAGCGTCCGTCGAAGCGAGGAGAGGGATAGGAGGGAGGGGAGGGGAGGGGGGGGGGCACAGGTGGGCGCAGGGCATTGGGGGAGGGGATGAAGACGAGAGCATTGAGCATTTCCGTACCATCAAGGTTGCAGGGGAGGCTGGGAAAAGGGGACGTGAGTATAGAGCATCGGCTTAGCGAAGTTTGTGATCGAAGTGGGAGGTCAACGTCCGGGTATGCGTAGAAGGTGCGCTGACTTGGAATATTTTCGTCCCTTTGTCACTTTCCCCACCTTTTTGCTCGACTGTTTTCTGGAATTTTCCATTTCGATTTGGTGGTTTTAGTTGCGTGCGCAACGCAAAGCTTGGGCTGGAGTCTTGGATCATACTTTCCCCACTCCCTCTCCTCCTTCCATGCAGTGCTCTTAGACTATGAGCCTCTTGGATTTTCGGGGCCTTTTGGCTTCGGGTCTCATTTTCTCCTTCTCTGCCCATTCCCCCTTTTGATCACTCTTTTCGCTATCTTGCAACGCCTTTAGACCCTTACTCACTTCTGCCTCAGGTTCTCATGCTCGTCCAGAACAACCCCGTCTACCCCTCCTCCACCTCAATTCAATGCCAAGGAAATGACTGGTAAACTTTGTGTCACAGTCCTGGTCTATTACCCAAACTGGATCTCCCCCTACTGCCTTCCTCTCTCCATGATAGACCCTTTGCGAACAAGTCCTCAAGATAACGAAATACCTTCTTGGTCTGTTATCCACTGGCTGGCAAGCGGTGGGACTGGGTATATATATGTGTTCTTGTATGCTGCTTCAATCAATCTTACTAACATATAATATTTGACCTCTTTCCAGATTGTTGATTCGTTGTGCTGCCCGCCACACATTGCACACGACATATGTATTTTAGTATTCGCATCCTAGGTACATAGTAGCCTTTCCACTTTCATCCTCTGCTACCAGCGCTACTGATGTTATTTTTCACTGGTGTTCCCTAGCGTTTTCCCGCTCGTGCTCGCCATTCTTCTTTGAGTTATGTGTGATGGCGACACTGTGGCTGAGAATCACATTTGGAATAGCTATGTATGTATCAGGTCCTCGCCTTCTCAGTTTTCCGTTCAACGCTGACTCCGATTGTCCAGACATGAGCTTCAATTTGAGGATGGGTTCTGCAGACTTTGGGAACGTTATGCTTATGGGAAGGTGTTACTTGGTATTGAGGGATAGGTTCATACCAGAAAGTATATATACTTTCATGTAATGTAGTGGCTTATCTATCTGAATATATACGTTTGCGTTGATACATTTCTGTTTGAATCCTGGAGTTGAGCCTCCGAACTTGCAGAGATGGTAGATTTCATGACTTCTCGCGTTGGATTTTTATTTCTGTTTTTATTGCAGGGTAGGTTACTGGTTGGATACACCTCGTCGGGAGCACAAGCCGATACTAGTTATGGCGTTTTATGGAATCGTTCTCGGTGGTGTCTTGTCGAAAGTGATCCACCGCTGGTCGTTTGGGTTGAGGCAGGAAGCGAAAGACGCTATCAACGCAGAGTCAGCTGCTGCGTTCTTCAAGGGACTCAAGCAGGATTCAGGTGTGAAGGATGTGGTGGGGGGTTGGGTGGGGCGTATAAACATGAGACGCATAGTGTGAAGAAGGGGGGGGGGGGAGTGGTGCACGTGCGGAGAAGAATAACTTTATCTGGATGAGGAGAGAGGTGGAGGGACTTGACAGGTTGGAGGGGGATTAGGAGGTGGGGAAGTGATGGCTCGAGTGCCGAAGGCCAAGGCCGAGTCATCGAATCCGATAAACCTTCCAACAACGACACCGCCAATATCAAAAGAACTCCGCAACCCAGGTAGTGGAACATCATTCGCAAACTCGTTCATGGAGGGGGGTGGTATACGGCTTTAGTGCTGGCTTATGCGCATTTCTTGAGGTTGGAGGCTAGGGTTGCGGGTTGAGGAAGGTGAGTTGGTTTTCCATCTTCATAGTTGTCTATCTTGTTATATTCCGTTGGGAATTTGTCACTTTTGGTGTCAGTGCCTCGATGTGGGTACTGTGTTTGCTTTCGCTTCTATCGTCGCAACTTAACAAGCTGGTCACTCATCAGTGAGCTACGAGGAGCAAGCATTGACATCGCTTCCATGACCAAGTCAACGCAACTCTGTATCTCAGCTTGCACTCGCCCCCTGGCTTCCTGAGCTGAAAGTACTTGAGCGATGATGCGCCAGAGTATCTGCACCGATGTGAGTCAAACACGCACATCCTACACAAACAATAACACTCACGGCCATGATAGGATCCACAAATGCAGCTCTCCGTAAATCAACCATGGCTATCATCCGTGCTGCTTCTTTCGCAGCCTCGAGTTGGAATTGTTGAGCTCGGGCACGTTCGCTGGAGCTAGAGGGATTTGTGGCCTCGTACAAGGAGTATAATTTGATCAACGCCACTCTAGCGAGAGTGTGTATGACGAGAAGTGCTCGTTTTCTTGAACTGCCGTTTCCAGGTGAACCTGATTCGGACTCAGTGGATTCTTGGATGGATTCGATAGAAGGTAGTTCTGTGATGAATCGGGCTGTCAGAACTGCTAGATTGTTGAATACGCTCAAGAACTGTTGGCCGGAAGTGGAACCTTCGGCAACCCGGTTCTCTAATTCAAACGTCTGCTCGAGTAATATGCAAGCTTTGCTATGAGAAGCCATTGGTGAGTTTCCATTATCGGGAGCATTGGCTAGGAATTTCTGAATGGTGCTGCTGTTTCGTGTGGATGGGCCCAGACGGACCTAAAATCGTTTCAGCTCATTTTCATGAGAATAGAAGGTCGAGAACCCGCCGCTGTGTTCTCCTGGAGAGGCAGACGTGACAGAAAGAACCTGTGCTGTACTTGCCACGGCTCTGGAGAGTAATCCAGGTTCTAGAGCACTAAGCTGGGAAGAGTGCGAGAGGCGGCAAGCTATCAGAAATACTGTGTACATCAAGGCAGGAGTAACTGGGTATGTTGGAGAGGACGAGACGACCGAGTTACAGAACTCTGAGAAGTCGAGGAAGAAACCGAGATCAGCTGAATATGGAACGAAGGTATTTAGGCTAAAATTTTCATCAGCATAACATAGATAGATAAGAGTGCACATTGACTCACAGTGTTTGGCGTACTTGAATAGGCACGTCTCCAAGTCTTTGAGCCGATGGCGGCCTGCTTGGGGCTGAAACGGAGGGTTCACGAGAATGCAAAGCAGATCCTGGACGGCTTAGGAGACCAAATTGTGCTGAAAAATCGTGTTTTAGTGCCCTATAAGTGCGGCTGACAGTGAAAAACGACGTACACCAGACATTTTGTGCTTTGGCAGTCATACTGGCCTTATACGATGCATAAGGATCGTGGAGATAGATTGTCTGTCCAGAACTCGCTGACGCGATCGAATGTTCCTGTTCATGTATCCGGCTCTCCAATTCGGCAATCTGTTCCTCCAGATGCTCGATCTGAGAGCTCCCTCTCCCTGGATACTCACAATCACGGAATCGACCTGTAGTAGAACGTTCGCAGTTTGAGCATCTTGGCAGTGCGCCGTCGCATCTCTGTTGGAACGCAACGGGTGTAAGTACACACTGACAACAGTCGGTCAAAGTCGAGGCTCACTATTCTACGTTGCCTGCGTGCCTATGTGTCAGATTATTCTGGTCGGGAATGATGGATTGGATGCGACATACCGGCAATTGGAACAAGAGCTGCCTCTTGTCATTCTCCGTGCAGACGATGAAGACATATTCGGATACCTGAGCTAGATTGAGTCGCTCTGTGCGCTTGGGATGTTGTGAAGAATGTGAGCTATCATCTTCATGGATTCTTTTTAAATCGAAACAGAACATTTGAAGTGCCAAATTCAGAAAGTATCCTAGGTGTTTCGTTGAACGAGCTTGTGGACCTCAGGCAAATCTCGGTACTCTGAGGATCGACAGTGAATACGACTAATACTACAGGTACTAGGACCGTAGTCAAAATGAATAGAAAATCTTTAAAGCGACCTATTAGACTGAGTCATGAATAAATGAAGTGGCGGCATGGCGTACGGGTTCTTTGATGATACTATAGAAAAACCACAGTGAAGGCTCCGTTGGTGACTGGATACTTTTGTTTCTGATGATTATACGTTTGCAGATGTCCATGGTAGGTGGTTGGATATGAAATTCGAAGCTGTAATTCGAAGCTGTGCCCAAGCTTAGTCAGATTGTTTAGGGCCGGTCACTCTCCTGCGAAAGTAAAATTTTCAACATTACATCCTCTCCGTTATGTCTGGTTCCCTTCTCAACTTGTAGGCCATTATTGTTTTGAGACTCTTTCTATCAGCATGCGTATCCCTTGCCAGGTTTCTTTGATAGTCGACTTGGAAGGTTGAGTGGCTAAATGTTTGGTACGTTTGAATAATGCTGTGACTTGCATACTTGCCATTGAGTCTGACGCGCTTTTCTACCCGCTCTTAATAGTCTCTTGGAATGCTAAGACCCTCTTACACTGGAAAGGGCCGAGAGTGAGTAGGCGTTTGGTGGTAACGATCTAACTTGCCGATTCATAATAGTCTTTTCTTGCTATATTGATAGCGATATCTTGTTTCAGCCTTTGTCTTCCCTTTGCATATGTACGCGCTGCGGTGGAACTAACACTGCGGGCGGCCATTGATATTTGTAGGCATTTTTGTTGGGACTTAAATTACGAAAATTTTACACGATTTCTAGGTTGATAAGAGTCAAAGTATTTGTCGCTGAAATGCCAGCTTTAAATGGAAAGCTGGCATTATCAGCGGCAAATACTGGCAAATAATTTGACTCTTATCAGCCTAGAAATCGTGCTAAAAATTCGTAATTTAAGTCCCAACAAAAATGCTTGCAAATATCAATGGCCGCCCGCAGTGTAATCCATGTTCACTGTAGTTGTCCCATCCCCGTGGATGAGCTGTGTTCAGGCCATCCATGATCAGACGGAACGTCAGCATAGCTGACCAGCTTCGAGAGGTGGGCCAAAAGTGGTACCAGAAGGATTCCTACCCTTCTCTCGCAACAGTGTGATCATTTGTGAGTATCAGCTATTCTTCGCACCCGTTCTCAGCATGCTTGAGGCATTTGGCTTTACGCAGCTTTCTAGGTGCAAGAAACCTATCTCAGCTACCTTCAGGCTTTGCCCGCCATTCTGAGAAACTTTTCTTCCTTTTTTTACCCCTTATGCTCTTGCTCTTCGGGACAATGCACTGACTCCTGTTCTCCTAGGTCTGTACGTCGCTCGTCATGATGTCTCAGAGACCCAGAACCGCCAGCCGATGTAGATGAGCTATTAGTATTCATGCGTGTTTCATAGTACATACTATTCCTTCTCGTTGCCTTTGACATTATATTCATCTTACTCTAATTCGTCTTCTGTCTCGCTCTATCTTTTTTGTCACTTGATGGTTGGATTTTCGATTGTGGTAATAGTATGTAACAGAGTGTAATGAAGACTGAAGACTAGAGATTGTTCATTATCAGGCCCTAATTGGAGAGGCGAGTTTCCTTTTCACTTTTTACCCTATGTCTGTTCTTTGCCACTACGGTGGTTTTTATTTTCCTATCTGCTTTATGAGTTGTATTTGACGAGAATGATGTTTAGATTTGCTTTGCAGGTGCGCTTGACGATATTCCTCCTCTCAGCATTCATCACTCAATCACCAGGCTCAATAATGACTTCTACCTCAAGGGTCCCTCACGCCTTTCTACTCACCTCGCTACATTTGTTCGGTGATTGAACACTTCCTAACCTCCCGTCCTATCCAAAGTGTCATGATCGTCGGCGCCTTCAAACCTACGGTGCAGTTACACATATGTACAGTCCTCCTGTTGGTCCTCCAAGCTCCTTTGGGTTTCTTCGTGACTCGTATCCTTCGCTCCAGATTCCACTGGTCTTCTCCCTTGGCCCATCATCGATCCTAGACCTACTCTCCTCGTTCGCTTCATTCTTTCCAGTAGCGCTAGTGAGCGCTCTGACAATGTGTAAGACTGACTGCTTTCTATGTTTTCTACCGTCCTACTTGCTTGTATACGTGTACGTCACTGTTGTCTCTCGATGGACTTTCCTATGTATACCGTCTCGCACCGTGTCCGTGTTCTTCCACGATGCATATTCCTTTGCTCATACCCAACCACTATGTATGTAGGACAATATAAACCATCCTCCTGTCTCACAGGTACAGTTGGTATCGGGTCACTAACGTTAACCAGTCTTACTGAGGATCCCAGGATCTTAGTATGTTGATGTGTTGAGGTACTAATTGTGCCCTGACGCCAATCTTTATGCATACATGGATGGAGATATGTGCCTATCTTGTTGGTCTTCAATTGGTCGTACGCCAGGTTCCTCGACACGACCATCCACCATCAAACATTAGATACGCCAGGCTCCTCATTGCTTGGAGGGGGCTGTGCCAGACCTTTGTTCCACTGTTCCATCGTCCCATGTATCCGTGGAGGACCGAAGGTTGCGGTGTACGTTTACTTTCATAATACTTATGTCCATTCCATTCCCTCTGAAGTATACCCAACGCCTATTGAGATTGTTGTATGTAGCTCAAATGTGGGTCAAATGTGGGTTCTCGTGTAACTTTCCATGAATGTAAAATTATTGACCTCGGTCGGGCGTGCGTGTGGTGATAATAATCATGCGACACGTATTGGTATGCAAAAACAATATGAAATGCTGCGGACCTGCCGAGTACGAGTACTACAAGGATAAGATGACGACGACAAGTAAGCTCTGATTTTGATTTTGATCAAGAATCTTCGGACGAGAGAAGGTGCGCAGTGCCGAGTCTGCCGTGTTGACAGAAAAGGATATATGTTCCCGGGATCCGAATAGTGCGACTGGCGAGCGACTGGCATTCTATGCACTGGCTTATCTTTCCCTAACTTGCGTTGGGTTTGCTCCATTGGGACCGCTACTTGAAGGCATCGACAATAACAGACAACGACTAGACTGATGCGTCATGCGTCTCAAGAACGAATCGTGAGGATGTAGCGGATTTCATTGGTGACGAAAGACGAGGCACTAGTAGAGTTGAGGGCCGTGAAAACGGAGGCTGACATGGACAACACTTCCCCCACTGCTTTCACCATCGCTTTGGTCCTTCTCATTTCGTCATTCTAGCTCTATCCCCTCGCGAAGGTATTCTTGTCTAAACCTGCCGAACCGAACAACGCGACACGCCAATGGGGAAGACCAACCACCAAAACCCAACAAACCCAAACTCAAACCCTCCCGAAATCTCCCTCTATCCTCGTCGGACAAATTGCTCAACGCTATAACCATTTCAGTAAAGTTGATAACGGAACGCCCTTCTCGAATCCGAAATCGCAAGTTCGTTCAGCTGCGCTGTCAACGCCAGCACTACCGATACGTGGACAAGGGACGACATGAGGATAACAGCATAGCGCGTAGTTTGGGAAAAGGGGAGGGAGAGAGAGAGGAATTATAAGGGAGGAGGGGATAGAGCGATGTTGATGTAGCAAGAGGGACGAGAGCACGTTATGGGTAGGTTGAGGGGGAGGCAGAGGTGAGTAAATGATCTATCAGTGTCACCGCGTCAGGCTAGGCTAATCCGTCTTTTTGCCTCTTTTCCTTCCTTTCCTTGCTTGACTGCTATGTTTAGTTTGCGTTCGCATACCTATTCAGTCTACATCTTACGACGACTGCAAGAATCGTTTCATCTCGTCTCATCTCATCTCATCTCTCGGACCTCTCCGCAACTCTTCTGACATCTTGTCACGTCTTCGCCCAGTCATCAACATCAACATCAACATCACTATCAAACCGCAGCTGAGGAACACGCAACACGCAACCCGTTTTCAACAGCAGTTCCGCACGCGTCATCTACCGTTACTCAATGACAACGTGGATCCGGGCAACACATACAGAACTCGCACGAATCGTCCCAGACCCAATCAACTGGACAGAAGCTTGTAGTACTGCGAAAGTCTGACTAGGGGGCAGATGGTCATGTCAATCCGAGACGTAAGAGGGTCGCACAATTATCTTTTTTTTCCTGACCATTTTCCTGTTTATTCTTTCCTCAGACGAAGCGCCGGGGAGGATACTCCTGGATGTTTGGGAACATTTCACCAGTAGGAAGTGGATGTCTCATGTGTCTACTCTACGCCGCCTCTGTCGGGGTATTGACTTTGCCCTTAGTTTTTTTAAAAATCTTTCTCTATTTTGTTTTTGGTCTGAGCAACGTGCTTTCGGTTAGGGATGGTTGACGTTAGATATGCAGTATCTGCCCTTTCACTGTCAAGGGTCCTGGATTGTCTTCCCGGCCGTCCGCAACAGTCTCTTACCACATTGGACATTGCAGAGAGCCCCCCCGGGGACAGTAAGAGAGGATGACCGAGGTTGGGGTGATTATGGTGCAAGGCTTATCTATGGCCGTGTCAATCGTGGACCTTTGCTTTTTCTTCTTGTCTTTTCGTTTTTTCTTCGTTATCGTTTTTCCTCCTCATTGTTCGTCTTCCTACAGAGCCGCCCATTGGGGGTTTGAGGAGCGATAAGGCAAGAAGACTATAAGTCTGTCATATCTGACTGATGAGGGGCGAAGGAGAGGGGGAGATATGTCTCTTCACCTTCCAACATGTGATGACGAAGACAGCCTCATTCTCGTGCTCATTATTTTTTAAAATTCCTTGCCTTTGTCCTTGCCATGCTTTGTATTGTTCCGGGTTCCCTTCCTCCGTGAACGCTACCACTAGATACCCGTAGGAAGTTTGACTTTTATCGCTTCTCCGCTTGTCTCCCCGTTACTTTACATTCCCATTGGCCTTCAATCTCGTTCTGAAATCGGAAGAATGGAGACCAAAGGCTTTGCAATGCGTTGAATAATGGCTGTACTGCCAGCAATCGAAGCGCGGATCGGAGTTAAAAAGACAATCATTGATCAAGAATCAAGCCGATAGTATGTATAATCAAAGAAACTACAAGTAGAACACCTCATCGGCTATGCATTGGCAGCAAGGTTGTGGGCATAGTGCGTAAAGAAAGAAAACCGGATTTCGAATATTAAGGTCCGCGACTGAGGCGTTCGCTGAGGATGGACGGGTAAAGGGTGGGGTGGCAGCTCGTCGACGGGCAAGGGGAAGGGATATTTGGGATGTGAGTGAGACCCTCGAAGTAAGGAACAATGGGGGGGGGGTTGTTGATGTGAAAAAGGCAGCAGTGAAGTGGGGAAGGTTGAGGCTGGGTATCGTGGGATGATTTTCTTTTCTTGTTTGGGGGTCTCTTCGTTTTCTTCTTTTCTTTGTATCTTTATGTTCTGGGGACGATATGGGAGGTGGAGAGTTTTGGAGGGGGGGGCTTACTTCTATTCTCATTCATTACGAGGCCCTTTAGGCCGAGTTAACTTATGTCGACCCCCCAATTGAATACCAAAGGTTCTCACAGGTTCTAACTTTTACACGCCACCTCAGCACTCTGAAGTGCCCGAACACTGCCATTTCAACTGACACTTGATACAATGTGAGTCCATCATAAGTCCTTTCCCTCCGCTGTCGACGACTACCGGCCCAACCACAATGAGCTTCAGATGTGTTTTCCTTCCCTCAGTAGCCGTCGAAAGTCACCAAGAGCCGCTCTCTGAATCACTATGGCTTCCTCCACCCAATCCAGGGTCATTTATAATTGAAGGTGTTGTTACAATGAGATATTGGGCTCTATCTGATTTTTTACTGCATATGAAACCATTTTATTTATTCAATAATGGGCCTCGTAATTTGTCATGCAAAGCAGTGGCACCTTTCCCCAGTGATGATGTGATGTGGTAAAGCATCTGTGAAACGTTGACACTGGATGATGAATGCGGAATGGCCCGTTTATGCTGGAATTGGACTCAGCCTCTTTTTCTCTCTCCGACATCGTGACGACGGCTACCGTGACTCCCCAGAGGATGAGTGTCATGACTACTGGTTACCTGTTACTCGTAATCTTTTGTTTATCTTTGTCATGAGTCATATCTACAGGTACCCCTATCTCTCATTTTTCCATGCTTTCCCCTACATTCATTGTGACTCATATTGACTTGTCTACCTTATAACACATGTACTTGAGTCTTACTGACTCATTTACTTACTCTGACTTGTTCTGACTCATATTGACTCATAGTTACAGTATATATACAGTAGCTATATCTGCATGTAACCCAGTCCTGATATTTTCAAACCCTAGTCTGCAATGCCACTGGTATTTCTCAGAACAAGTGCTTTATCTCTGCACTTATCCATTCTGCTTCTATTTTGGCTTTACCTTTCCCGCAATATCAAGATATTCGCGACTGCCCAGCGGTTCCACACCTCAAGACTGTTCCGGACGACATAACCTTATTCCCCTATTGGCATTCTTGACTTCGAGGTCCTTGCGGATACGGTCCCTGACAATCTTTCATCATGCTGGATCGTAGACCGGCTCTATTTCATGTAATGTAGTAGCTAACAATCTGAATATAATACGTTTCTGTTCTAGAACCATGAACTTGTAAAAGTCTAGGCCATCTGAGGAAAACAGTGCGTGAAGAAGAGCGTATCATGTATTTCTAAATAAACAGTAAATGACTGATATAATAAGTAATATCGTTGCATACATAAATAATGAATTACAGCCTCCCCTCGATTATCTCTCAGTATCCATAAATTCCCAGATCAAACCATAGCAGAATTGCCTCCACTGACTTCCTGCGACTCTTTATCTCCATCCAGGGTACCATTAACGGGTGTCAATGAAATAGATTGAGACGATGGTGCAGGAGCTGCAAATTCCAGAGGAGCAGAAAGACTGATCGCTGAGAGAAGGGAGTCTTGCTGAGCTCTATACACATGGGAAAGAAGTATGATTGCGGTGGGGTAGATGACTTCTATGTGGGGTGTAATGACGTCCATGAATAGTCCTACGGAGTCAGTGTACTTTTCACTGACAAAACCGGCGGGGAGGGTTAAGATCTTTAAAAAGGAAAGAAAAGGGAAAGAAAGAGTGTAAGTCTTTCTCAAAGCACTGCAACAATTAACAGGTTACTCACCCAGGGAATGCAGTACAAGACTCCAGATTCAATTAGAAGGACAAGTAACTGCTCAACTTGGCTTTTCCTGCTAAGATTACCAAGATGAACTTTGATGGATTGTCTATACTGCCTATAGAATAAGAAGTCAAAACAAGAACAAAACTTATAATTTACAAGTGGCCAAGGCAATAAATATTCTCCACTTACCAAGTCTTGTACACAATCAGAAGAATAGCCGTGAGGTTTGTAAAGATGAGTGAAGCTGGAAAAATCTCTTGAGTTGGACTGTATGAATCCTATAGTCCATTATACATCAGACTTCCTTCATTTCATAGAACAAACCCCTGTATATACATACATCTTCAATAAGAAGAGCTCGGATAGCCACAAAAGCATCAAAAATACTGCAACCTGACCAACAGAAAAAATTAACATTAATGCAGAAATAATACTCAGAAAATTATGTCCACTGACCAAGCGACTGCACAATACAGAAAATAAGGATCCTTTGAGGAAGAATTTCTCCTTTAAAGAGAATCCATGTCCTCCAAACTACAATGGAATCTCCTAAAAAATACTATAAGGCTCAGTAATCAGTACCCAGTTTCACAACTTACTCAGTCAGGAGAAAAGAACTGACGCTAATTCGTGACACCACAACCACTAGTACCTGAGCACGAATCATTGCTTCCGTTGGATCATACGCTGGATTCGCTAATTCTTGGATTTGAACGATATCGAAAACCCGATTCGACACGACGGTGATAGCTGAGTTGAAACACATGATAGCACATGCAGCCACTAGGAAAGAGCGCATCGGTGACTTTCGCAGCCCCTGTCGGCTTCAGCCAAGATCAAATGTGCTTGCATTGAAAGAGTTTAAGAGAGACTTACTACAGCAGCAAGATTGTGGAAGCCGTGAGTAGAATCTCGATGCCTGGACATTGATGTTATGATTAATGTGTACTTATAAATTTGAAGGATATCTACCAAAGAGCGATGCCTCGACTGCAATTTTCGTGAACCAGCCTTGCAAAATAGCCATATCCGAATCTATGAGAAAGGACGAGTTGGAGGCCTGAAATTGCATTGTTGTTATTTGCTTATGATCAAGCAGTATGAAGGGGGATGGCCGACGTCTGTGAGGGGAAGGAGTGGGGGGAGAATAATGGATGTTGGGCAGAATGAACTTGCGCTAGGAGTGATGCTCAAGTACGTTTCCTAAATATCTCTGGGTTGACCTTATGACCGTCTCACATACATAATCCCACCATCATTGCAGCAACATCATGATGGACTTCGTTGGACAGTCCCACTAACTGAGACTGACTATAATTAGGCTATCAATACAGCTCAAGAGTCAAAGACGCAAAGCTAGCGCTCCTTTGCTTTAGAAAAGATCTCAAATACTTGAGGTACTATGAGGACTCGATTTTATTTGTGCTTTCAGAAAAATCGAGAATTCATGATTCAGTTTTGAAGCTTGAAGTCTGTGAGCCAGGCGTCCGGCCAGTTACTTAAGTTAAAATAGAAAAGAAAATTCTATGCTTGAAAGTGCCTTGATCAAACCTTTCTCCTGAGGATCAGATCCTCAAGAGGTTGATGTGATGCTCAGCAGAAACCATTGTGATAAAGATAAGAGAGTCACTCCAGTGCCGAGGTGAAAACGGCACAATCTCTGGGCCATCAAATGCAGTTAATTGGTTTTCATTAATATGGTACCTGACGATGATAGTTGCGTACGTCCCGACTAGAAAACGGATTAGAGGCTACTCAATCTTCGTCACCTGCAGTTGCGGGACGTTTAGTGAGAGTAAATTTAGAAAAAAATATCTAAACATCAAAGAGTGGCTTCTCGACTGCAATTTCCATCAGCCAAACATGCAAAACATGGATATCGGAATTTATAAGAAAAGACAAGTCGGACGCCCGGGATTGCATCGTTGGAAATTGCTTGTGATTTCAGTGCAATCTGTAGGACACGGACTAATTGGACTACGTAGTGGTGGTTAGAACAGAATGAACGCTTGTTGAGTAAAAATATCTCCAAGTGAGTCTCATGATCAGACCGTCTCACGAAGATAAGACCACCATCATTGCGCCATGATGAATTTTGTTGCAGGGTCCCCCTAACGGCGTCTGACTATAGTCAAAGTACCGAAGGCGGGAGGCTAGTGGTACAGTGCTTCATCTTCTATGCAGGCATTTCTTGAGCGGTGATCACTCCAAAATTTTAGACTTCTGAAAAGATATAGACTTCAGATTTCTTCCTTGAAGCTAGAGCTGAAGGCTGGGCTTGGGGACCAGGAAGATGTGAGCGAAGTATCGGTTACTTATTAAGAAAACCGTATGCTTTTAAAGGCCTAGTGTGTATGCCTCATGACTCTGCCGAAATACAAAGTTTATCCGAATAGAATACCACTATCAGATCCCAAAGAGCTTGATTTGATGAACCAAAAAAGATTTCAGCACTGAAAAGAAAACGGCTAAACAAATATCTCGTCCATCAGGGGCAGTTCTTGATATGATAAGTGCCTGAATGATCAGCCACAATCCCACCTAGTTAAAACGGTATGCAGACTGGTCACCGATCAAGCTCCGCGCTCCTTGAGCTCCGTCGTGTTCATCATCCGTTGACAGATAAGTTATACCGGGAAGCAGTCTAAAGCAGTAGCTTATGGGTATGCACCTGGACTTATCGGCCTGGTTGCAACTTGCGTGGTCGACAATACTTGGCCTGGAAAATTTTACTGCAGACGCCTCTTTTCAACCAGCCACTCAATGTATGGGTTCACCTCGCTTACTAGCCCTTACTCTTACTGCAATCCCTGACTCTCTTAAACGGGACGCGATGGGAGGAATCCAAGGATTCTAACGTCAAGATTGTTTTGAATGGGACTTGCAGTGGTATACCAAAGCGCTAGTTGAGCGCTAGGCTACGGTATGAGTATCGTGCTTGCATCTGATGAAGGGGGTGTGGACCAGCGCTGAGGCGTGGCCCGTACGAGGCCGGACTGCGCTGACACGGAAGATATAAACCTAAATAGAAAACTCCTCGAACTCAGGTAAGTCCGAGAAATTGTCTAGAGGTTGACGGTGGCACTTTCTAGGCAGTAACAACCAAGAAATATCTGAAACAGCAATGAGATAGTGTAATACTATTTCTGGTATTGCAGGAAGACGCATCAGATGCAGCTAGCCCCTAGACGCGTAGGAAGCTTGGAAATCAAAGTCATGAGTATGCTTCAACCCCTATTTCTTTTTCTCTTATTTCTTATCTTCTATGTACCTTACACCATCTCGGCTCTTTTCCATTTACTTCCTTATTTCATTATCCTTCTCCTCGTCTATAATTTATTTATCCTATCCTCCATCAAACGCATACATGTATCACAGCTGGAACAAGTTTTATACCTATTTTCCGAGCACACCTTTTATACTTATCATCTCCTCTGTGTCTGTCTCTTATGAGTTTGAACCTCAATATCTTTCGTTTACTTGCTATTTATCAACTCGGGTCTCGAGCCTCATTTTTGTATAAATACTAGTACTTACATCGAAAATACCAAGTTACCAAGTTCCAACTTCACCATTTTCAGCCACTAGATTATTTTCTTGAACTTACTTCGGTTTTGGGGAGTTTTCTTATTGGTTTATTTCCCCTCACAACAATAGGAAGATGGGAACAATGAGAGGCTTTCTGGGAAAGAGCTGGGAGACTGGGACTTTGGACTGGATTGGCTTAGGCTAGGAAGAGTGAAGTTGGTAGTGGATAACTTGGTATGTTGCGTGCATGTAAGTACTAGGTATTTATGTACTACGCACTGAGTCAGTAATAGTAAGAAAATGAGGGATTTTGAGTCTAAAACTTGTAAGAGAAAGACGTATAAGAAGAAATGAGTATGAGATAGGCTGACGGAATTGGTATAAAACATGTACCAGGCGTGATACATGTATGAGTGTGGCGGGAGTCAAGAGAAATGAAAATATACTAGTGAATAAGGAATAATGAATTTGTAAAACAAATGGAAAAGAGCTGAGAAGATGTACGGTCCGTATGAAGAAGAATAATGATAAAAGAAAAGATAGGGGCTACGACTTACACGTCACTTGTTCCTGATAGGTCTACATCATGCATTGAATCTTCATGAACAGAATCCATAGAATCAAAAGTGGAAAAGATGAAGGGTGCATCAGAACAGAATTGGGCATTGAGTTGAAATATACAGACACCTTAGAACTGAGAGTATATTCAAAGGGGAAGGGAAAGAGAACCGAAACAATGAGTGATGCAGCACCACTGCTGTGAAAGAAATCATAGCTAAGCTTGCACAGAAGCAACGTTAAAGAGGGCAATGAAGCAGAGAGGTATGAGTCAACATCATTGTAGGGGAAAAGGAAGAAAGGTCCAGTTGGACATATCAAACCCTGTATATAGTCGGAAAAGAAAAGGAAACCCTGATTGGAGTGTCTGATATGCGGAAAGAAACAGACGGGAGAAATCGGGATGTAATTGACATAGCCACCTGCAGAAATGCAGTGTAAACAACTCAGCCTCATTCTTCAGCCTCGTAACGTGTTGGTTCTGTGTCTGAGATGACTGTCAGTGTATTTACTTTACAATTCGAGACGGTAAGGGACATTAGAAGGCGAGATTGATGAAGGTCTACGTGTCTACGGCTCAAGGTCCGAGAGGAAGTGAGATTGATGGTATAGAGGATGGAAAGGGAGAAGGACTGTGTATGTCTTCAAGTTACAGCCACCTTGAGGACAAGAGTCAGAGTCTTGAGACAGAGTCGCACATTTATAGCCTGATTTTATGCAGAGGGTTTGCTTCGTTTGTTTGATCATGGGGTTTATGTTTCCTTCTGGGATAAGAAATAAGATGAGAGGAATGGGGAGGGGGAAGAGTCCTTGTGATACGCAAGGGTGTGTAGATGGTTATGACTGGACCGGATGTTCCTCTAGACCTCTCCCCTTTAAAATGGCAAGTGATAAGATAAAAATTCTGCTTACAAATCATCAAATCAAGTCAAATTTTCCCCAGGCTGCCTCATAGACCCCCTACTGACCTGAAGACTTATAACAGTGATAGATGCTATATGGCATCTATTTCATTGAGGTACCAAATACCTTTTTCAGAAAGTTTATGATGTTAGACACTGATGCTCATCACAAACTGACATACCATTTCAGTGTGGTTCCACCTCAAAATGGCATTTCAGGTTGATTTCAGGCAAGTCTTTTACTCTCAAAGTGTATTTTCTGATACTTTCAAGCTAAAATTCCTCCAGAAAATCAGTCTAGGTATCCTCCAGGGCACGAGGTACTTTTTGGTCATAAGCCCTCCAGACCCCTTCCTCCCAAGGTCCGGTCTCGGGTAGACTGACTATACACCCCTTGGTGATATGTGCGTGGATGAGGCAACACATCTGCATCTTGAGGTCTTCATTTATGAAGGCTTTGTGGGCCACCGCTTCGCGTGGCAATAATGAGATCTTATTTGATTGGTTTTAATAGTACGCTGAGCTTTGTCGAAGCGAGGATGATATAGCTGCAGTTTCACCGATATGCTGTCAGTTACAACTTGGGTATACATACATGCATCCTGGTTCTAGCTGCTTCTGTCAGATCACCTTTATAAAAGTGCATTTGCCTCCCATTAGACCTGTGGTCAACCTCCTTCCCTTCTCTTCACTCTCATTACCTTCACCATGGATTCTAGGTGAAGGCTCACAAGGTCATAGGCAATTATCAACTTTGGGGGCACCTTCATCTCAGCAGCAGCTGCCTTTCCCAGACACCTCCAACTCCAATTCAAATAACCCACAGTCTATTCCATCCCAGTCTAGTCCCAGTCAAAATATGAGTGGAATAATCACTAGCAATAGTACTGGGACAGCATTATTCACAGATGAAAGACAGCCTCTGGCTGAACGGGACCCGCATCTGCATTTTCCACCTGGTCCTCCAACTGCCCCAACAGATGTTCCTACTAGATGTAAGGCAGGGCATGCACGCTGTATTAAATCAACTTCCACCTCCACTACCAGTCCATCAGAGTACTGTCGAGCCAGGAGCAATAGCTGATAGTCTTTAACACGAAGTCATTTTTTGGAAGCACCTCAGTTTCATGGTCATGAATTCAACATGGATCAGATTATACCCAAATCTGTGAGCTCCTTCCCTTTGTCCTAATTGCATGAGGACATGTCGTTTATACTTAATTATTCAGCATTGACAAAAAACATACCATGATCGATTGAACTCTGCACTAGAGACAGCAAAGGATGAGTGTAAGAAGTATCAGAACAAGGCGAAGATGACAGAGTATGGTTCACGCCGAAAAGACAAAAATATCTGCTTGACGGATAGATCACATCACTCCTACTGATATAAGATATGTCTGTAAAAAAGTGTGTTTCTGTACGCCTTTCTGCCGAGCAGATATTTTTGTATTTTCAGTGTGGTTTGAATGTGGCTATTTGTGATGGAACGACTTTGTGTTTTCTTTCTTGAGTCTGCTATGCATCTTGATCTACCATACTTACTGTAATTGGTGCTTCGTGCATGCCTCAGGCATCTTTTTTCTCCTTCTTTCTTTCCTCTTCTACAATGTTCTGATGAAATTTCCCTTCTATTCTAGATAGTTCTAATGACTCACTATCTACATAGATAAGTATCTCAGTATGTACTCTTGTAATATATCTTTCTACCTATCAATACACATCTGTGTTCAACCTTACATCTTGACTGATCATAAGTCGGCATCCTTTGTAATGCGCAAGTTTGCTTAGTGTGCTGTTTCTCGACCTTGACTGACGCTGGCGTGCTCACCAAGTGCTTGAGAACCTGGTATTTCTTGGTAGCGCGAAAGCTTGCCTTGATTCAAGTACCTTTTCTCACTACTGTTCATCTTAGAGTCTCCTGAACCCAAACCAAATCTGCGCAAGGGTGGTCAAAAATTTTAATTTATTACACAACGTCGAAAAATTTTTAAGGACCTCTGAGGTCCGACCGACCGACCACTCCTTCCAAATAAGGAAGGTAGCTACATGACAAAGCATCCTAATGCGGTAATACCTTGCCACGCTGTGGCACAGGTCTTTCTCCTGCCTTCATATTAATGGAATGTAGCCGCGCTAGCTCAAGTGAACCTGCCTCTGCAATGATGCCTATAAAAAGTTGACAATGCCAAGATGCCAAAGAACACCACGTAGACACTGGTATGATTGCTGCATATTCACATACTATGTAAATACTGTTGTTTATGTACTTGTAGTCTGTATCTAGCCTGTAATTACCTGCCAGCCACAAAAGCATCCATATATTGGCCATATTTTTACATCTCGACCTGAAGAACCAAAAAAATTTTGACCTATCAAAAATTTTTTAGTGGCCTCGACGGCTTGACTGACCGACCCTCGGAGTGTACCGGTCCGCAATCCCGGACCACCCTTGAATCTGCGCGGTGCGGCTCTTTTACACTATTGGTCAGGTGACGCATTTGAATCAAAGAAGCATAATGATCCTTAACCTACCATTATTCAGGTCTTCAAGTTCTACTGGGTGCTCTGATGACAGCTCTTTTAGCAGTGACAGTTGGACATCAGGTATTTGGAATTTCCTCGTTTTAGCACCATAATCTTTGACTAACTTGAGCTCTGCTTTTCATTGTACTAGACCTCGATAATGACATCTATCCTTGGAAGTTTTTGCCACCATTCTCATCTTTATATAGCAACTATTCAACATGCACGTCTACAGGTGAACAGTAGTTGGCCAAGCTTTGTTGGCTCTCAAGTCTGTCACTGATGACTTATCAGTTGACTTTTCTTTCATTCTTCCCTTTGTCCAACTCTGCTGTCTCGCCAAGTCCACCATACAACACAATATATCTCAACCTCCCTCCTCTCTATTGCTGCGAGTCCTGAAGATAATTTCAGCCTGCTTAAACACAATGGAAACGACCTCTGGACTCTCTTGTCAAGACTAATGTAGCGTAGTGTAACTTGACTGTGTAAGTAATGCTAAATAGAGAATATGGTCAATTTCAGTCTCGAGCGGTTAAAACTCCTGGAGAGCTATGATGTGCCCAGTGATGAGTATAAATGTTGCGGTATTGAGAAGTAA
>JAACJM010000357.1:0-68579 GCA_013368315.1 Tetrapyrgos nigripes
CGGAAATACTGTTACCCATTCGGGTCGTATTCCGATCTTTCGGATCTGCCGTGTTCTAGCGCTTCTATCCTCTATATCTCTTTATAGAGTGTCCCGCTAGGCGTCCCTTCTTCATAGTTAGATTCCTGACATTTCTAGGGTTCTATACATATACATACTGTCCTACTTCTGCCCACAGATGCTCTGTAGGATCCCATAATATTCCTCCAATACTCTCGGTACCTTCAGAATCCACCGATCTCATAGATCTAGACCCTAGCGAGGCTAGTTCCAAATGTCCGATACCGCTATAGCCTTTCCGATCAGCCTTCGGCCGAGGCTTGTGTTGCGTGCGCATCTGCCCTTGCTCGCGAATAGGGGCTATCCCTACTTCACCATCCCTTTGAGTTACCTTAGCGGTACTAGTGGTAGTAATAGGATATGTTTATAGTCCCTTAGGACCTCTATCTATATCATTACTTGGGTCTGCTATTACCATCTTGGATAATATACATCTATCATAGTACTTAGAATGAGCATACCCATCTATAAGCACTTAATTGTTATTATATTATCACTTTTCTAGTCTGCTAGGTTTTAACTAGCAGCTCAGGGCTCACTCTAGTCCTTATATTCCCTTAAGAGATGTCAATACTGCTTTATTATGGACTACGCTAGGTGTTTTACTACCGTGAATTTTGTCTGGCGTATCACCGGTACTCTAAGTACTTGGTATGACCTGGACACGTGGTAAGGGCATGACAGCGTCCTTACACCCCTCCCCACCTAGAAGCAAAAACACCCTAAGCAATAAGAGACCTCAAGCACAATTCAACAGGGAATATAAGTAATGACTATCATAAACCACACCAGGCAAAAACCCAGCACTAAACATGAGAAATTGAAAGAGGGAAACCACCTAACCTTGACATATCTTCTGCAGTCTTCTTCTGCCAGTACAGCAATCAAGGGTGGAAGCTGACCTGTCGAGAAGAGGAGAAAATTTATCAGTATCAATTATTTTCAATTACGCCATTGAATTCAGGCACATCCGTGCCATCCCCCCCTTCTGTAGACCATTCATCCAGGGTTGTACAGTCCTTGATTAAGGAATAAGCAATCCATCGATCTTCTTCAGGACCTTTGCCAGACCATTATACCAAGAAATGTCAGCACCTTCCCCAACGATGAGCATCAAGGATTTTCTCAATTTGGTGTTCCTCACAACCATCCACCATTGTTATGATGGGACCAGTGAGTTCATGATGAGGGGAAAGTTCTTTGTCATTGGAAACAAAATGTTTCAACTCGCCCACATAGAATGTGGGGAAAACCTTCAGTTGATTGGGAAGGTGCAGTGTATAGCTGTCTGTCTCTGGGTGGGCCTTGATAATTCTGTACAGGCTGTCATAGCAAGGATAGAATTTTGCTGCATGAGTCTCCCCTTTCTTTGCATATTCCCACCATCTGTGAATGATGGTGAGCATGACCAAATCACCCTCTTTGAATTTATCAGGGGAACCTCAGTGTTTGTTTGCCATCTCGGCCTGTAGTACCTTCACCATGAGAAGGCAATCCTGTCATGAACTGCTACAGTTCTTTGTCCTCCTTCCTCTTCTACTTCATTATTGGACCCATTTTTTGATCATTCATCTATTGCATTTCCTCGATAAACCTTTTGAACCTTACATTACTGACTTTGAACCTTATAAAACCTGTCAAACTCTATAATAACTATCAATGAATCTTCCATTCTATTGATCCTATGTTTCTCCTATTTCTCCAATCTTAATCCTATCTTTTCCCTATCACTTATTCATTGCTTTTCTATATAAACCATTAGATATTCTAGTTAGTCCTTTAGTTCGTTCACTTCATCTCTGCTCTGTACTATACTATGCAGTGTAGAGCATAGTCAGCTTACTTGTCTCTTTTCTCTATCTCTCAATCTATTGCTTTGTATCTGTCTTCATTTTGTGTGACTTGGGTGGTTATTTGAGTGTATCAACAACCTTGACAATCCTGTGCATTGGCTTCATTTTCCAGGATGGCTCATAAAGGATCTGCTGCAGGCTTGTCCTCCTCAGACATGTTGTGCTTGAGTGCAGGTATTAAGCAGGGGATTCTTCCAATCTTGAGTTGGAAACCCAAGAGCCCAGTGCTCATGTTTACTGCATTGAGAATGTCAAAGTGTATTTTGTATGTAGCTGAGGCCCAACCCTTTTGGTTACATGAGACATAGTAATGTATACATTGATTGATTATCTTATTTGAATGTTCAGAGCAGCCGTCTGACTCTGGATGATACACCATGGACATCTTGAGTTTGACACCTGTCCAACACAGGAACAATTGCCAGTAGCCTGATATCCAAAGTTTGTTGCAGTCACAGATGAGTTTCTCCAGTAAATGGTGGAAGAACAAGAGAGCAGCTTTGTCAGTGCTGATGTCTGTTGATGTAGGAATTATCCAAACATCTGCACTTAAGCAGCATATCATGGAGAGAATGCTATTAAATCCATTGTCTTCAGGCAGGGGTCCAATCAAGAGTCTACTGTCAGGAACTGGAAGAGGGTGTAGGGGGCCCCAGCAATTAACTGTGGAGCTTTTGTTTCATTGGCACTTGGTGCATCCAGGTACATAGGCTTCCATAGGATCACATCTCATGTTTGGCCAGTAGTATGTGTAGCAAAGATACTTGTATGACTTCATGCCTCCAAAATGTCCTGAGACATCATGTGCCAATTGAAACAATGATTCTTGAAGATCTTTGAATTTTGGATTGTACAATTGACTGTCAATATACCAGAGTTTATTATGGAGTGCAATGCCAGGGACTGGGGAATCAAGTTGACTCCTCAATCACTGGGAAAAAAATGTCTGACTCATATCCTTTCCTTATATCAGAGACAAAGTCTGAGTCAACCTGTAAGGCCAAGACAGAAGCCACAGGTGCAGCACACCAGAGGTTGGCACAGAAGGCACTCATATCACGTTCAATTATTGATTCCCCTGGCAACACAGCTGGAGGGATGTGAGAAAGTGCATCAGCAGCAGAGTTCAGTTCTCCTGGCAGATAATGGATGAAGATCTCATATTGGCTCAAGAACTCTTGCCAGTGTAATTGGCACTGACTCAGGTCCTTTTGTGATGTGAAGTTTTCCAGGGTGCAGTGGTCAGTGAGAATTTGTATTGGCATGCCCAAGCAATCCACTCACCACTTTTTCAAGGCCTGGATAATGGCAAGCAATTCTTTTGTGTGGACAGGATAGTTAAGCTCAGCCCCCAATAGTTGAGTGGAGTCAAATGCGACAGGTCTTGCAGAGGCCAAGTCTGGTCCCCAAGCAAGAACTGCACCCATTCTCCAATTGCTTGCATTGCAGATCAGGAAGATTTGATTATCACTGGGGTTGATTTGGTCTATGGTTGTTAAGGTGGCCCTTTCTACCACCATTTCCTTGATATGGACAAAGGCTTTCTGACAGTCAGAGGTCCACTCAGAGAAATTGCTGTTGCACTCCTTCTTTGTGAGAGGTGTGAGGACACAAGTATATTCAGCCAATTCAGTGGTCAAGTACCCTGCAATAAACTGTACCATTCCCAAAAAACATCTAACCTGTTCTACAGATGTAGGTGCTGGGAAATTGAGAACTGAATCACATTTAGAGGTTTGGGCCTCAATTCTGTGTTGTGGGATGTGGTGACCAAGAAAATCAAGTTCCAATTGAAAAAAATGACACTTCTTGGGGTTGCAAAAGAGCTTATTTTGTGCCAGAGTCTCAAGAATCAGGGAGATGTGTTGTTCATGTTCAGTGTTGTTGTTCAACCAGATAATGATGTTGTCAAGGTACACATGGCAAAACTTGCCAATGTATTTGCATAAGGCAGAAGAAATGCAGTGCTAGTGGATTGCAAGGGTGTTCTGGATCCCCATGGGCATGACAACCCATTCATACAGGCCAAGAGGAGTATTTACTGCAGTAAGCAGGATGCTTGCCTCATCAAGTCATGTTTGAAAGAATGAATTGGTCATGTCTATCTTGCCCCAGATCTTTCCTTTGGCACAGTCTGAAAGAATCTCCTCAATTTGTGGTAGAGAATATCTGTCAGGTACAGTATTTCCATTCAAGATTCTGTAGTCATTGACCCAGCATGGCAGTACAGTAGGATCCACCTTGGGGATCGGGAAGGCAGGGGAAAAAACTGGTGATGAAGATGGATGGATCCTCCCCATTTCAATGTGCTTTTGCACCAAGATGCCCCTGTTATCAGGCAAATAGGAGAGGGCATGAGACAGCAATGTGCCCTGAAAGGGAAAGTCCGAATTAAGTATTGATGTCGGTAAACCCAGCATGGGAATGCAAAGTGAGCAATGAGGAAACCATAAGCTGGAGGCATCAGCACATGTTCAGAGCCTAGACCATAAGCTGTGGAAGAGGACCCAGGAGGTGACACGATGAGCTGTTTATAAAAACATAAGAAGTATATGGCTCAAACTGTATAAAGGAATCTTGAACTGGAGTTATGGAAACATGAGGATGAATAAAGAGGAACGAGCATCAAAACATCCACAGGAAGACATGAGGCACTGAATAAGATGATTGGAATAGAAAACAGAGCACAGGAAACCAGTGAGAACACTGGAAAAGTGATGAAGGCTGTGAAAAGCTATGAGCAGGCTATCCCTATTGTTTGTTTTTATCTATTTACTAGAAGTAAACACTGTAGTCCTATAAAAGCTGGGGTGTCTTGAAGACATCCCCAGCTTACTATTTTGAACCCACATTGACTTATTTACTGAGTACAACGTAGTACACTCTCTCTTTGTGATTTCTTCAATTCAATTCAATTCAATTCAATCTTGTTTATTTCAAGTCAATTAACCAATTGTGATCACACATACACTGTTAAGTCTGGAATTCCATTACCGGTCATTAGTACTCGGTCCAACCCACCAAATTTGCGTAGTACATAGTGCTGCACAGTGTTTATTGCAACTTATCACTATTATTCTCATGCATCATTTATTATTTGTTGCAATCACTCTATAAATATCAACTCTAGTATCTATTAGCTAGTATCTATTTTCAGTCAACTCTTAACAGCCCCACACCTCATGATATTTCTTAGGAGAGGAGTAGGATTGAGCTTGTATGGTGGAGTGAGCACTTTTGAGCTTGATGGAACAAGTGATCTTGGTTGGATAGGTTCAAATACTGCAGAGTACTTCTGCTTCAGTCACTGCACATGTTCACTATAATCCTGTAAAATCTCAAGGTGCTCGATGCACTTTAGCAATGCAGCAGCAACGTTTAGTGGTGCAATGTCCTCAGAGATATGGAGATGAGAATTATGTTCATGAAACCTCTTTAATTCCTGAATGACATTTAGGTGCAGTTGGCACATGTTGAGCTGACGCTGCTTGGGAGTACACATAGGGTAGGTTACATGAGATGCAAGTACAGAAGGGTGGAGTAAGTCAAAACCAGATGTTTTATATATACATGAGCTGGCCCTGTGATCAGTAACTAGGTCATTGTGAATAAGAAAAGGTTTTCCCAGTATCATAGGTGCACAAAGAGAGGAGCGATAATTGTGTGTACAGTACAGGAGGTCCATGCAAGAGAAGGGTCAGAGAGGGTTAATTTGACATAATGAGTGAGAGTGGTGGTTGTAGGAGTGGAGTCAGAGTGTGTCACAACAGATATGGTCTCAGGCTTGTAGAGGCAGTATTGCTTCAATCTGAGGAGTTCTACAAGACTAAGCCTAATGAGGACATAAGATGAGCCATCATCTAACAGTAACAGAAGAGAAAGAGGCTCCAGAACACTGGGACCATCAACAAGTGCAGTCCAGAAACAAGTAGGAGAAGAACTGGGAGGAAACAATGACAATGAGATGGAGGAAAAGGATGGGGACAAGCAAGAGGAGACAGTGCATACTGTTTTGGGTACAGTAACATTCTTTGCCTCATCTTTAGACTTAACCTTGGCACAAGTTGGGGTGTCAAGGAACAGATGCTGCCATTCTTCATTGTCCACATCAAACTCATCACTGGGGTAAAAAGCCATCACTTTGCATGGCAAGCTACGAGGCCTGTTCAATAAAGCCAAAATTTTACTCTTATATTGACTACGCTGCAGCTGCTGAGAGAAAGAGAGCTAAAACAATGAAAGAGGATTTGAAGACAAGAATTACGAGGTTTGTACTCAATGTGAATGCAAGCTTGAGGAGGGGAGGAATAGGGCGGTGGACATTGTCGACACTGGCAGTGAAAATGAGAGTCGACACGCTGCCAGCTGGCATGACGTTTGCATGACGTTGTGGTTGTCGACAGAAAGGCCTTGCGTTGATCCAAGGAAGCCATGAACAATGTCATGGGTCTTTGATGGGTCTCGACCGTGATTCCAGATGAGCGCCTAATGAGCACCAACAAACAGGGGTGGGAGTTTGAACCTGTGGAAAAGATCTGGGAGGTCACTATGACATAAATTAACTCAGCCTAAAGGCCTCATAACTAGCTGCAGGGAAGACTGCTGCTGCAAGCCACTGAGATGATGTTTGACCCTGAGAGCAGGCAAAGACCTGGGAACCAGAGGTGGAGTGAACAACAGGCACGTCACCCAGCACAGCTGCCACACCATGGGAGTGTCCTCAGCAGTGGGAAGAACTGCTGCAGCAGGTTTTGGCTTGGCCAACAGATTGACAAACTTCAAAACAACACCCATCTCCACTGGACTGTTAACCAATTTCAAGGACATCATCTTAGCTGCCTTAACATGCTCATTGGTGAGACCACCTGAGGGGTAGGGGACATCCATTGCTGCCAAGTTTTTGCAATCCCTGGTGTCATGACCAACAGGTCTGAACCAGAGACAGCATCAGTTGCAAATGCAGTGGTCACTGTAGATCTTGAGCTGGACAGCGTCTTCACAGATTTTGTCAATCTTGGGAGGGTAATATGACAAAGACGAGGTGGTAGCTGAGGACAGTGCAGAGGAAAAAGAGCTGTTGTTTGTAGAAGAATTATTGAAAGGACAGGATTTAAGATGCATGTTATCATAGTGTGAGGAAGCTGACAGTCTTTTGTTCTCCCACACAGTGAGCTTGGCCTGGAGAGAATCAAGTTTGGGCTTTTTGTAGTGGCAGAAATGATTCCAGTGGCCTTCAATGTCATTAATCCATTCCTGGAGCATGTCGCGTTGTTCTCTGCCTTTCACTACCACTGGAGAGGGGGGGTAAGACAAAGGCAACAGCCCTGGAACAGATGAAGTTCTTGAAGTCAGAGTTCAATCCTCATACGATTTGTGCAAGCATCTGGTTTGTGTTGAGACAGTTGGGATTGTTTGAGGGAATGAGAGAGCTGGTGTAGACCAGGAAACAGGAATCACCTTAGGTCAGCGTGATCATCTTCTTGTAGATCTGTTGATTGAAATTGTTGCCAAAAATGTGTTTAATGATGGCCAAGCCAAAGGTGTTGTCCATCATAGTGAGCAATCGTACATGATGACCTCTGAAGTAATCTAGAGAGGTACCAGCACGATGATATGCCATACAAAATTTGTGTATAGAAATGCTAATTGGCAATTAGAAAGCTGATTCACCACTTCAATTGGTATATAAAGGACTAGAGTGAGTCCCGAACTGCTAGTTAAAGTGCTAGTGGAATAAGTGTATGTGCCAGTACAATAAAGCTAAGTGCTTATGAATAGGATATGCTTATTCTAAGTACTATGGTTGATGTGTACGGTGCTTCAGTTATAGTAGCAGATCCACCCCATATACAATGCAAAGTTCTATGAAGGCTTTGTAACCATTCCTACTATAACACGCTTAGTACTGCCAGTGCAATTCAAGGGAAAGTGAAGCCCCTATTCATGAGCAAGGAACACGTAGGCTATACGACCTAGACTCTAGCACTAAACAATCACTGGTTTAGAAATGGCACCATAATTGGAGAAATCAGAGGAAAGTCCTAGTAACCGACTATGTCTGAACTAGCGGTATAACAAGCAATACCTCGCTTGTAAGCAAAATAGAAGGAATAGTCTTCTGAAAGGCAGAAAGGATAGAAAAGTAGGACAAAGTATATATGTATGAGTTCCTAGAAAGCTCAGCTTTCACAATGTACTAAAGGGATGAACTAGCAGTGAAGGAATAAAGCCCATAGTTCATTACTGCCAGTATGTGAACTAAGGAATGAGTCATAATGAGAGAGCCCCAAAAGGGTAAAGATATTTCTGAATGCAGCAGTAAGATCAGCAAGAGGTGTGCCTGATAACTGAGGTGTTCTCGTTGGTACAAGCGTGACTACAAACGATATGTAGGACCTTATAGAGAGCAGGACTTGTCTATAAGAACTAACTGGCAGTATACTAGAAACGAGGTCTATAAACACTAAGTCTATAGTAGCGCCAGAAAAACATAAGAGGAGGAATAAGCAAGGACTATGCAAACCTATAACGACTGATTGGTGGTAAAGGAATGTGAGTCATACAAGTGGAGCCCAGCATGGATGGTGGAGCTATGTGAGTCAGAATGACTACGGCCACCAGTTCCAGGAAGGTACTCTTAGTCAAGAGGATGAAGCAAAGGGAACATAGAAAGCCCTATTAGTTTTAGATAATATTCTACATTTTCTAGATACCCTAATTAGAAAGTACCTACTTAATCTAGTAGTACGGACAAGCACAGACTGGCAATTAGACTAATATTTCTGTTTTTCTTAGGTACCTTTTAGCGGACATTAAAAAGAAATGTAGAACTGTATAGTAGTAGCTGCAAGTGGTATAAAAGGACTAGGTATTTCTCATAGTTACTCAAGCCACATACTGTAGAGTATCGGTCATCTCACTAGTGCTAGCTGTAGAGACTGTGAAACACAGACTACACTTCTACCAAATTTACTTCACTTGCATCGAGTATAAACATAGTGTGTGGATCAATAGTGTTGAATCAAACTTGTTGGTTTTTGTGTTACCTTTTTGTGTGTGTCCTCGGACTTGTGAAACTGGTTATAAGGCATTTGGGCCTACAAATTGTGAATTGAAACTGTTGGTTATATCTTTGTGGACTTGTTATAGTCTTTGCGTGTTTAACTTGTGTGCATTCATGCAAAACCGCTACCAAAACCCCCAAAAGTCCTTGTAGTACAGGTGAACTGTTGAGTATTCTGACTACTCAGAACACTCGCACTTTACTATTTGTATAAAAGTCTTTAAGTTTGTGTTTGTTCTACATTTACGCAAAAGACACCTATTAACAAAAGGAAGCCATGATTGTGGTGCATATGGTATGGCAACCTGCCTTGTCAACATTCCCATTGGCATCCACAGCAACCAGGTTCCTATGACAGAAATATTCGTCAAACAATCCTAGCAGCCAGGAGTATTTGTGAGAGGAGAGTTGCTCAGCATTCATGACAGGAGGTTTGGTCTGACCTGCACTGTAAATGTGGGTGGTGGATGAAGCAGAATCGCTCATGGTGTAAGACTTGTTGGAGGAGGTGGAAGGAGACAGTTTGGGAATGGATTTGCAAGAAGGACTGGTTGGACAAGATGCAGCTGGGGAGACAATGATTCTTCGTCCAGTTGTTCTGAGTGGGCAGCACAGAGGGAATTCTTTGTTAATCTGTGCAGCATGATTAGTTCTGGAGAATGACAATGAGAATGGAAGACCCAAAGGGACTATGGAAATGAGATCAAGGAGCTTTATGAGGAACTCGAATGAGTAGTGCATCTTTCAGCATGATGAAAAAAACCAAGGACAAGTGAGAATGGTGTGTCTTGCAACACCTTGAAGGAAATGGAGGGAGAGGCAAGGAGGCACAGATGAAAGGCAGGAACACAAGGCCATTGTGGGCAAGAACTTCTTTGGAGAGACAGAAGTTTCTTTTGGAATGCCTTTAGTGATTCCAATGGGAAAGGACAAGGGAGGGACCCTGAGGCTATTTCAGGTTGTCTACATGTCAAGTAACGCCTTGGGCATTGTTGACATGCGTGGTGTCTCACGACGCACACAACTACTGTTCAAAAAAAAGTGGAAACTCGCCTTATAAGGTGAGAACACTCATGAGTCACACAAAAGACAGGCACACATCATATAGATGTAAGAGGATGAGGGATTGTACAATACACATAGATGATGGAAGAAAAGAAGAAGGAAGAACCAAGACAGAGATCGGTACTCTAAATACTTGGTACAACATGGAAACATGGTAAGGGTGTGACAGCATCCTTACAGATGCCTACATGACCAGCTCGCTCTGGATATGTCCAAACCTCTATGATACACCATACAAAATTCATGTATAGAAATGCAATTTGGTGGTTAGAAAGCTGGTTCACCACTTAATTAGTATATAAAGGACTAGAGTGAGTCCCGAACTGCTAGTTAAAGTGCTAGTGGACTAAGTGTATGTGCCAGTACAATAAAGCTAAGTACTTATGAATAGGATATGCTTATTCTAAGTCCTATGGTTGATGTGTACAGTGCTTCCACTCCATATACTATACAAAGTTCTATAAAGACTTTGTAACAAATTCCTACTATAACATGCTTAGTACCGCCAGTGTGACTCAAGGGAAAGTGAAGCCCCTATTCACAGGCAAGGAACACATCAGCTATACAACCCAGACTCTAGCACTAAATGATCACTGGTTGAGAATTGCACCATAATCAGAGAAATCAGAGGAAATTCCTAGTAACAGACTATGTCTGAATTAGCAGTATAGTAATCAATACCTTGCTTATAAGCAAAACAGAAGGAATAGTCTTTTGAAAGACAGCAAGGAGAGATAAGTAGGACAAAGTATATATGTATGAGTTCCTAGAAAGCTCACCTTTCATATGGTACTAAAGGGATGGACTAGCAGTGAAGGAATGAAACCCATAGTTCATTACCGTCAGTATGCAATCTAAGGAATGAGTCATAATGAGAAAGCCCCAAAAGGGTAAAGATATTTCTGAATGCAGCAGTAAGATCAGCAAGATGTGTGCCTGATGACTAAGGCATTCTTGTTGGTACAAGTGCGACTACAAAAGATATGTAGGACCTTATAGGAAGCACGACTCATCTATAAGAGAACTATGCCACTAACTGGCAGTATACTAGAAACTAGGTCTATTAACACCAAGCCTATAGTAGTGCCAGAAAAACATAAGAGGAGGAATAAGCAAAGACTACACAAGCCTATAGCAACTGATTGGTGGTAAAGGAATGTGAGTCATATGAGTGGAGCCCAGCATGGATGGTGGAGCTATGTGAGTCAGAATGACTATGGCCACCAGTTCCAGAAAGGTACCCTTAGTCAAGAGGATGAAGTGAAGGGAACATAGAAAGCCCTATGAATTTTAGATAATATTCTACATTTCCTAGATACCCTCATTAGAAGGTACCTACTTAATCTAGTAGTACTGACGAGCATGGACTGGCAGTTAGAAGGATATTTCTGTTTTCTTATGTACCTTTTAGCAGGCATTAAAAAGAAATGTAGAACTGTATAGTAGTAGCTGTGAGTAGTATAAAAGGACTAGGTATTTCTCATAGTTACTCAAGCCACATATGTAGAGTATCAGGACCACAGCAGCTCTAAGTAAGAGGGTGTGAAATACAGACAAAGCTTCTTGAAAGCCACATACTGTAGAGTATCAGTCATCTCACTAATGCAAGCTGTAGAGACTGCAAAACACAGACTAAGCTTCTACCAAATTTACTTCACTCACATTGAGTATAAACATAGTGTGTGGAATAATAGTGTTAAATTGAATTTGTTGGTTTTGTGTTACCTTTTTGTGTGTGTCCTCAGACTTGTGAAATTGGTTATAAGGCATTGGAGCCTACAAGTGTTTATTTGAAACTGTTGGTTTATACTTTGTGGACTTTATAGTCTTTGTGTGTGTTAAATTGTGAACCTGTGTGCATTCGTGCAAAAACCCTCCCAAAAACCCCAAAAGTCCTTGTAGTACAAGTGAACTGTTGAGTATTCTGACTACTCAGAACACTCGCACTTTACAATTTGTATAAGAGTCTTTAAGTTTGTGTTTGTTCTACACTTATGCAAAAGACACCTATTAACAACAAGCAACTAGAAGATATGGAGCACATACTGACCTCCTGTGAATCACTGGGCCAAGCAGTGATCTGGGAGCTGGCACAAAGACTGTGGGAACAAAAATCCCAAAAAGAATGGTACTGCCCTGAAATAGGAACAATTATAGGCACTGCCACTGGAGAGATTAGAAATGAAGACAGAAAACCCATTCCTGGGGAGAACTGGCTCTGGAGGATACTCATAGCAGAATCTGCATACCTAATCTGGTACAGTGTGAGCAAGTGATTGTGAATGACAACACTCTATTCTAGGAGGAAGAAATTACTAACAGATGGGCGAAGATGATCAATAAAAGGCTCAAACTTGACGCCTGAATGACAAACAAGAAATATGAAGGAAAAACCCTCTCAAGGAAGCTCGTTGAAAACACATGGAAAGGTATCCTCCACAATGAAGCTAACCTACCCAAAAAATGCACCAATGTAGCAGGGGTTTTAGTGGGTATTGAGCAAGATTTACTAAGACAAACCAGGAATCAGGAGAGATGAGGTGACTTACACTGGGTGCAAACACTTGTAAATCCTCTGCTTTACTGAGGTTTTACAAGAGTATTACACCAAGCCAATCAATATGTAAGACTCCTTGTCATACATTAGTATTACAAGAGACAGAAAAAATTAGAACAACCTTGTATGACCATTGTAAGTCATAAAGAAATACCATGGACTTTCAGTGTGACTTGCTGTCACTGTATACCCTTGGTGGATATACTGTGGAATTACACAGGAATTTCAGGGTGACTTTTTGTCACAATATGTCATGTAGTAAGACACATAGGAAATACTGGAGTATTTCAGTGTGACAGATAATCACAGTATGACAAACAGTAAGGCAAGAGAGATTTACAAAGGACTTACAAGGAAGCAAAATCTGCAGGAAATTTACAAAGTGACAATCAAGTCACAGTAATACACTTGTAAGACTAGCTGTATTATGAAGGAATTACAAGAAAGATTTGCTACAAACACTGGTAAATCCTCAGCCTTACTGGAGTATTACAAGAGTATTATGGGGAACCAATCAATATGTAAGTTGGCTTGACTTACAAGTGTATTACAAAATAGACAAAAAATGAGGACTATTCTGAAAGACCATTGTAAGCTGCAAGGACATACCATGGACTTTCAGTGTGAGGCATTGTCACAGTATAGCATTGAAGAGCATACAGTGGAATTACAAGGTGACTTTTTTGTCACAGTATGTCTTCTTGTAAAACAGAACTGAAATACCAGGGTATTTCAGTGTGAGATAATGTCACAGTAAGACAATTTGTAAACCAAGTAAAATTTACAGAGGACTTACCAGAAGGTAGAACTTGAAAGTCTTGGGTAAGACTGCTCATATTTACACTGAATTTACGGAGGGACAGCTGTGTCACAGTAATACCCTAGAAAGACTTGTGACTTTACAAGGGAATTACAAGATGCAGGTTTTAAAAGTCTATCTCGTAAGTCTCTGGAAAAAACCTGCATGCTAAATGGAGAATATACAGTGTGACAGACTGGTCACAGTAAGACACTTGTAAGTCACAAGACATTACAATGACTTTACTGAAAAGTGACTATTTTGTAAGTCATCATGTATATCCAATGGACTTACAAGAGACTTGTTGGATGGATTTGCAGTGCATGTCAATTAAGTAATACAGAAGGGCTTACTGAAAATTTACAGGATGTAATACAATGAATTCATTCAACCAGGTCAATTAAATGTTACTAAATATAAATAGACAGCTCAGGCTGGACTGTGTCTGCCTTGTCATCTTCGTCTGCTCAGTCTGTTAGGTCTGCCTTGTCTGCCTTGTCTGCCCCGTCTGCCCCATCTGTCTCATCTGCCTCGTCTGCCCTGTCTGCCTTGGGACTCATCTGCTCCCTCTGCCTTGTCTGCTTTGTCTGCTTTGTCTTCTTCGTCTGCCTCGTCTGCCTCGTCTGCCTCGTCTGCCTCGTCTGCCTCGTCTGCCTCGTCTGCCTCGTCTGCTGCGTCTGCTGCGTCTGCCTCGTCTGCTGCGTCTGCCTCGTCTTCCTTGTCTGCTGCGTCTGCCTCGTCTTCCTCGTCTGCTCCGTCTGCCTCGTCTGCCTCGTCTGCTCCATCTGCTCCATCGTCTGCTCCGTCTGCTCCGTCTGCCTCGTCTGCTGCGTCTGCCTCGTCTGCTGCGTCTGCCTCGTCTGCTGCGTCTGCCTCGTCTGCCCCGTCTGCCTCGTCTGCCTCGTCTGCTGCGTCTGCTCCGTCTGCTCCGTCTGCCTCGTCTGCCTCGTCTGCTCCGTCTGCCTTGTCTGCCTTGTCTGCTCCGTCTGCTCTGTCTGCTCCGTCTACCTCGTCTGCCTTGTCTGCTCTGTCTGCCTCATCTGCCTCGTCTGCTCCGTCTGCCTCGTCTGCCTTGGATAGACAAGGCAGACAAGGCAGATGGGGCAGACAAGGCAGACGGGGCAGACAAGGCAGACGGAGCAGACGAAGCAGACGGAGCAGACGAAGCAGACGGAGCAGACGAAGCAGACGGAGCAGACGAGGCAGACGGGGCAGACGAGGCAGACGGGGCAGACGAGGCAGACGGGGCAGACGAGGCAGACGGGGCAGACGAGGCAGACGGGGCAGACGAGGCAGACGGGGCAGACGAGGCAGACGGGGCAGACGAGGCAGACGGGGCAGACGAGGCAGACGGGGCAGACGAGGCAGACGGGGCAGACGAGGCAGACGGGGCAGACGAGGCAGACAGGGCAGACAAGGCAGACGGGGCAGACGAGGCAGACGGGGCAAACGAGGCAGACGGGGCAGACGAGGCAGACGGGGCAGACGGGGCAGACGGGGCAGACGGGGCAGACGGGGCAGACGTAACAGACTGGGCAGACAAAGATGACAAGGCAGACAAGGCAGACAAGGCAGACAAGGCAGACAAGGCAGACAAGGCAGACAAGGCAGACAAGGCAGACAAGGCAGACAAGGCAGACGGGGCAGACAAGGCAGACAAGGCAGACAAGGCAGATGAGGCAGACGGGGCAGACAAGGCAGACAAGGCAGACAAGGCAGACAAGGCAGACAAGGCAGACAAGGCAGACAAGGCAGACGTAACAGACTGAGCAGACAAAGATGACAAGGCAGACACAGTCCAGCCTGAGCTGTCTATTTATATTTAGTGACATTTAATTGACCTGGTTGAATGAATTCATTGTATTACATCCTGTAAATTTTCAGTAAGCCCTTCTGTATTACTTAATTGACATGCACTGCAAATCCATCCAACAAGTCTCTTGTAAGTCCATTGGATATACATGATGACTTACAAAATAGTCACTTTTCAGTAAAGTCATTGTAATGTCTTGTGACTTACAAGTGTCTTACTGTGACCAGTCTGTCACACTGTATATTCTCCATTTAGCATGCAGGTTTTTTCCAGAGACTTACAAGATAGACTTTTAAAACCTGGATCTTGTAATTCCCTTGTAAAACCACAAGTCTTTCTAGGGTATTACTGTGACACACCTGTCCCTCTGTAAATTCAGTGTAAATATGAGCAGTCTTACTCAAAACTTTCAAGTTCTACCTTCTGGTAAGTCCTCTGTAAATTTTACTTGGTTTACAAATTGTCTTACTGTGACATTATCTCACACTGAAATACCCTGGTATTTCAGTTCTGTTTTACAAGAAGACATACTGTGACAAAAATGTCACCTTGTAATTCCACTGTATGCTCTTCAGTGCTATACTGTGACAATGCCTCACACTGAAAGTCCATGGTATGTCCTTGCAGCTTACAATGGTCTTTCAGAATAGTCCTCATTTTTTGTCTATTTTGTAATACACTTGTAAGTCAAGCCAACTTACATATTGATTGGTTCCCCATAATACTCTTGTAATACTCCAGTAAGGCTGAGGATTTACCAGTGTTTGTAGCAAATCTTTCTTGTAATTCCTTCATAATACAGCTAGTCTTACAAGTGTATTACTGTGACTTGATTGTCACTTTGTAAATTTCCTGCAGATTTTGCTTCCTTGTAAGTTCTTTGTAAATCTCTCTTGCCTTACTGTTTGTCATACTGTGATTATCTGTCACACTGAAATACTCCAGTATTTCTTATGTGTCTTACTACATGACATATTGTGACAAAAAGTCACTCTGAAATTCCTGTGTAATTCCACAGTATATCCACCAAGGGTATACAGTGACAGCAAGTCACACTGAAAGTCCATGGTATTTCTTTGTGACTTACAATGGTCATACAAGGTTGTTCTATTTTTTTCTGTCTCTTGTAATACTAATGTATGACAAGGAGTCTTACATATTGATTGGCTTGGTGTAATACTCTTGTAAAACCTCAGTAAAGCAGAGGATTTACAAGTGTTTGCACCCAGTGTTATCCATGAACAATATTTTTGCGAGGGATGAGGAAACTTGTCTCAATGAATGAACTCGGTCCTACATTCACACTGGCAACTAAAGTCTATACAAACAAGTCCCACACTCAGTGCATAAAAGCATTTCCCCTTGGAGGAACTCTCCATAATTTCTCAACTATGCCCTATATGACACCTATGCAACTGTATATAGCAACAAGGTTTAAATCCCTTGTGCCCCCGAACGCGAGCCTGAGTCAATGACCCCTTTTTCGTTGGGCAATATGGCCTCTGTGTATTCCGCAGAAACGCACCTCCAAAAAAAAAAATGCGAGCTGTAAACTACGCGCTCACGTGACTCCACAGGGCCTAGACCCTAGACCTCCCCCGAATCCCTATTCCAACGGGCTTTGTAATGATGGACCGTAAAAGGGATATGTGCAGAAATTGAATTTGCAAGTCCAATCTGCGAGGGTTATGCGTGCATTGGACTTGCAAATTCAATTTCTGCACAAAGCCGGTTCGGACATCTACACCCCTCCTCCAAATGTTTCATTCCACACTCCTGGATTGAAACACATCATTACATGGCGCGTGTCAATGTCTCACTTCCTTCACTGGATCAATCCCATGTTTTGTCTGGAAACATTTCTCTTTCTCATGTTGTCCAGTCTTTATCCCTACATCCCTCATCTCTTCCTCCATCCATTCAGAAACTACTTCCCTCTCGGCAAACGTTAACCACTCTTTTGTGACCTAGGACAAGTGTGACATTTTGGACAAACTGGGAAGCCTGTGATGTGTGACCTGCCGGATTGAAGGAAATGGTACAGTACTTCAAGGAGCCTGGCTGGATACATACATCTCTCAACCTTAGGATGGTTAATATAGTAGCAACTTCAATACAAGTTCAAGTACTAGCAAGGACACTTGGTTAAGTATCCCTTGAGTATCCCTTCAACATTATGCATTACGTGTCGACGTATTTCCAAGCATCCGACTATTTCATGCGCATACCTGAAATGAAAGCAACTCCATGAGCAATCTGCCGATACATCCGTGACAAAAGCGTCTGAGTAACTTACACCAGGAGTACCAGTGCAGCTCAATCCCTCGCAGCAAGCATTTCCAAAGATAGCGGCGCACTGTCCTCCGGCTGCTTGACACACAGAGCCGTCGGGGAGGCAATTCTGTAGAGAGTTGACGGTAAGTACTTAGAAATGCGTGCTCACTTGAATAAGCCTTGAATGCAACGTTAACTCACCCCGACAGGAATCCCTCCATTACAGATGAGTCCCGAGCAGCATTGGCTAGACGTCGTGCATGCAGCAAAGATGCCTTCGCACGTTTGGCGTTCTTGTAGTGTAGCCGCGCTCGTGATTGATAGGAGGGGAGAGACGGCAGCGAGCAAGAGGGTGATTTCGAGCTGCATCGTGACTTCACCGGGGTTTGAGCTTGGTGCTAGGGGATGAGGAAGGGTGATGAACCGAAGGAGGCTTTATACGATCGGAGGTGGTGTTAAAATGAATCTGGCAAGATGCCTATACAACAATAAGAAAGTGGTAGACCAAAAATAACTGATTTTCCGGCTGGATGAGACCGCTGTGGTGATAATTTTCAACAGTATTTTTATTGTCCAGCGTTGTTCACTTTTACAATCATATTGATGCATGACATTGAGGATCATCTGTCTGTTTCGAACTTGATGTAGTACCATTTTGCTTTCCATGAGCTCTACTACATGTACCACTAAGTTGATAAACCATCAAGGGACGCTGGAAGTAGATGATTCTTTCCTGTCTTTTACCAGCCATCCTGATCTAAACTTTCGGTTGGAAGGCCTCAGGCATCAGGCTTGATAGGGATGATAGCTATCGTTTGAAGATCAGCTGCTCCGTATGGATAGATTGATGATCACTTCCAGAATTCACATAGAAATGAACTAAGAAAAGACTCAAACGGGGATCAGCTGTACATGTTCCGTTGAAGTTCGGATGATTGGCGCTTTCATTTCAAGTTCTAAATACCAACGTTCAACACCTCCTGTCCAAGCTGAGGCACTCTTTCTCACCAATGATCATAAATCGTTGGCGCTGCTCTGAGTCTCCACACTGCCCTCCAACGGAAAGTTGCAAAGGGTTCACAGACCTTTTTTTTATCCTGCAGGAAGAAATGTTTTTAGCAAGCCAGATGACCAGATACACGGACGGACTGTGCTTTCGGTCCGATTTTGGGCTTGCAACTTCACCTGGGATGCAGCACGCAACCACGCACGCAATATCTAATCTCTACGAACTTATCTATGACCGAGCTCCCCTGGAAGGAGGCTTGATGTCAATTTGCTGGAAGGCCCTACGCATTTCGGAGAATACTCAACCGGCCCGGTGAGCTTAGTTGGACGTTCTCGACTGCGAGACTGCGATAGAAAGTACGAAAAGAAAAACTCATGTCGTGCAGCATCTATGTAAGATGGAATGTGGAAGGTCCACAATAATTCATTGGCTTCAGGTTAGTATGCTTCGACTGGTGCACGCATCCAACATCGAGGAAATCTACCTGACAACTGTGACTGCGGGGCAACTAGTCAGCCGGGAAATCTATAGTCGTAAAACGCACCAACGGTCGATGAAAGTATGGAAATTATGACCTAAAAGAGGATTGACGAGTAAACGAGGTAAATTCTGTCAGGAACTTATGAAAAGCGACCTAAGGGACGAAGGCTGCGGAATATCCAAGACGAGCGCTAGCGCCCGAACATTTGAACGTTGAAAATGGGTATGTGAGCCAAGATTCCGACAAGGGAGGATGGTGAAACCGTACACGTAGCCACCGGAACAATCTTTCATAGCTAGGTTAATCGAGGTCGACATACCTTAAGCTAGTCTAATCCTTAGGCAGAGATGAATATCACTTTGTAAACAAGCGATAGAACGCTTAAACCGGTTCATGGACCGGGGAGATCTCAGATCTGCAACTTAGAGGATTACCCATTTGTCGTTGTGAAAAGAGACCTGTCTGACTGCCATATCTCCTGTTTTCTGTCCTCGTCAATGAGAAGGGGTGTCGTCAAGCGACTCGGATGAAAAGGAGTCAGCGAGTTACCTTCAAATTATCCGCCGGAGTGTATATGATGGTGAGATTATCTTTCTTGTTACCAGAGGAAAACCTTAGTAAAAAATAACACGCCTATCGACCAACTACCGCCTCGCACACCGACTCCTATTCCTGGTTTTACAAGTATTCTAGGCGCGTTGACTGTTAGGGTTTTTCTCCAGGCCTAGTTTGGGCCTAGTGAAAGATAAAGTTATAAATCTATACGGATATACTGCTTCTCTTCCTCAAATTTACACATCTCTCCACCGACGTTGCAACTGCCGTCCTCTCCATAACCCACCTCTCGTTATAATCCTATAATCAATCGCTAGTCAACAATGTCCGGAAAGAGCGATTCAATCACTTCTCTCTTGTGCAAGTGGTACATGAAGAGTTGGGGGTTCAGTGGGTTATATCATATGCTGGAAAAGGAAGTTTTGTGTGTATGGTCAGCACAAATCATACTTTTCAAGTTCCTATCCATGCTTGCCACTGGCACTTGAGCGCTCTCCGCCTTACAGTTTGTTTCCATCAAGCCATCCTCACGAAATCGTCGTCCTGAAACGTCCACTGCTTTCTGAAAGACGTCTGCTACAGGCAGAGTCCCTTCAAAAGTCTTGTCTGCTTAATGTCCAATACTAGATGATTATCTCGTCCGTTTACGCCGTACCATTTACGTACGATGTATTGGGAATGTTGGGACGAGTCAGCGATCTTCGGAGTCATGAACGTTAAAAATGGGTGTGAGCCAAGTGTCCGACAAGGAAGGACGGTGAAACCGTACGCGATGATTCAGAGTAGGCTTACCGAGGTGAGGGTGCACATTACACTGCGCTTCAGGTCAGATTTTGGGGCGTGTACGTTGACATCTTTCGCTCTTGTCAAGGTTGTAGTACGTACCTTGAATGGAGCACGCAACACGCACACAATTTCATCTAGTAATCTCCAAACTTCTCGAGCTCATCTGAAGGCATGGATTCAAATTGCTACCAGGCCGCTGCGCATTTAGGAGAATACTCAACCGGTGGGTTTTTTACTTGGCATTCTGAACTGCGAAAGAAAGCACGACAAGAAAGAAAGAAGCCTCATGTTGCGCAGCTTCAATGTACGGTGGAGTGCGGAAGGTCCACGATAATTGATTACATTAAGAGTAAGCTTCGACTAGTGCACGCGCCCAACATCGAGAAAATGTAAGTGGAAATCGCAACTGCGGCGCGACTCGTCAGTTGGAAAATCTACTATCGTCAAACGCACCAAGGGTCGATGAGAGTATGGAATTTGTGACCTAGTAGATAGACTACGAGTTCCCCCGCAGCCGAAACTAGGTCAGCAGCAGTAAAATTTGTCAGGAATTTGCGAAATGAAGAGCGACCTGAGGAACCAATGACTGCGGAACCTCCGGGGTGAGCGCTAGCGCCCGGGCAGTATCCCAGCTTGAAAATATCCGTCAAGGTGTGTAGAAGGGGTAATTTACCTAGAAAAGTTTATAATGGGTAAAAAAACATATGATACTCACTGTTCACACCTGAGACCGTAGTAGTGCGCATAAGACGGATGGGCAAAGGGTTGCCAGAAATGTCAAAAGACTCAGAGTCGTAAGCGTATGTGGCTCGGTCCCGCTGTTGGCCCCTTGCTGCGTCATCAAAATGAATTAGGGCATGGTGACTAGTCCCACAAGCGCGTTGACCCGTATAGTTTGCTTGGGTTAGGGTTTTTCCCTCTAGGGCTACTGAAATCGTATAAAAGCTGGACGACGAGAGGAGCTGTCAGCACCATTCAGATACAGTTTGAGTCCTCGCTCACCGACTTCTAAGTCTGTACGGTTATACGACTACACTGCCCCTCTTCCTCGAACTTATACATCTCTCTACCGACATCGCCATCTTCTCTCCATACCCCACATCTCGTTGCCATCCTATAAACCAGTCAACAATGTCCGGAAAGAGCGAGTCAACCACTTCCCTATTGCCCAAGTCCGACAAGGGGACCATACCGACGTCGTCTACTACCAGTGGCCAGAAGAACGGTGAGCCTCCTCACCTTGGCAACTCTTCGCCACCTCAATTGGATGTGTCACTGACATTGAATGACTCCCCTTCTTCTCCACAGATGGCACTGGCAACTCTACGCCAAAGAAAACCACCCCAACAAACTCGAGCTCTAACTCTCCAACAAGCGACTCTCATGTTGAGTTTGGGAAGAAGGCAAAGGAGAGTGGGTGGGGCTCGACGACGCCCACGGGCGCGTCTCTGGGCGCATGAAGAGGTTTGGGGTTCAGTACCGGTAGGAGGAAGTTTTACGTCTATGGTGAGTACAAACCATGCTCATCCTACCGACCCTTGCCACTAACACTTGGACTGCCCTCTGCCTCATAGTCCGTGTCTGTCATGCTATCCTTTGAGTTCCCGCGCTACTTCCCGATACCGTCGTCTTGAAACGTGCTCCACCTTAAGCAGTCTGCTCAGAAGTCTCGTCTGCTTTGTTCAAAAAAATATAAAAGCCAAAAAAATATAAAAGCCCTTCATCTTTTCCGTTTACCATCCGTTTTACCTCCTTGTACCATTTACGTATCAGTATAAAATTCATGAATCGAATTCTGGAACATTAAGACGAGTCAGCTATCGTCAGGGTCACGAAAAATAAAATTCTATACGCGAGCCAGAGTCTCACAAGGAAGGCGGTGAAATTGTACGCGTATCCAGTATCCAAACAAGAGCAACAAGGCGCTTAAACTGGTCCATGGACCAGTCGTGCCAAAGGTCAACTGAGCAGAGAGAATCCATCTGAGAACAGAGGACTTGATGAAGAGATCATAACGAAGCCGTGAGCATGAACCGCAAATGACCTTGTATGCCGAGACGATACGAAATCTCATTACATGAAGTCATCTTCCAATCCCCTCCCAGTTTTACGAGCTTCACCATCTTCGTCTTCATCCTCTTCTGTTGCATTAAAGAGGGAATCATAGGATCGTGCGGCTTTGTCAGCTTCTCTCTGTCGAGCGAGTTCGAGGTCTGCTTTTTTCTGAAGTAGCAGTGGTTGATAGTTACTATTAGAAGACAACATACTGACGGACAAATTGGGAAGGATAAACAGACCTTCTCAGCTGCTGCTGCCCTACGAATTGCGGATTCCTTCTTGAGGCGATCGACTCGTTCTTGCTCGTGATCCACTTCCTTTTCGACCTTGGTTTTGTTCAAGCGGTTGACGATAGGGTTTTCTCGTTTGACTACGTGCACTTCAAACAGAAGAAGAGGTTAACCGGAGATCAATTACAGATACTTAGGGAAAGGAACTGACCTCGTTTTACCTGGAGATTAGCTTATAATCGTTAGCAGTGTACTAAAGTACTCCTTTATGGGACTCGGGGACTTACACGTTTATCGTTGTGGAAAGAGACCTGGCCGACTGCCATATCTCCTGTTTTCTGTCCTCGCTGATAGGAAGGGTTGTCAAATTCAGAAACTCAGAAACTTACCTTCAAATTGTCCGCCGGAGTGTATATGATGGTGAGATTGTCTTTTTTGTTACCTGCGGAAAGTATTAGTCTTCGCAAATGCGCTAAATGAATGATGGCAGACCTTCTATCGAGTTTGCCTTGACGAGTTGTGCTAGATCAGTCAACAACGCCTCTGGAATTGCATCCCATGTCATGTCGTCGGGCATACGCAAGTAGACGTGCGCAGAGGATAATTTGTCCACATGGAACCAGATGTCTTGGGGCCAGGCGTATTTGATCAGTTCTTCATCTGTAGAGGAGATGTAGAGCATTTCGTGAGTCATCCTGATGGTGATGTAGGTAGTAACTGACTTTCGTGTTTATCACGGCCCATGTATACCGTTGCCGGAGGGTCAGTAGCTAGGGAGGCGAATTATTAGAAGTACATCTAAGTTTACTGTGCACCTGAATACCTGTTGAAGAAAAAAACAATACCATAGTGTGCGAAGGAAGAAAAAACTGAGGAAGATGAGCGCAGGAAGCAAGTTTTGATGTGACATTTCTGTCACAGCATGTCACGATAACGGAAGGCCACGTGGATGTTTGGTTTTTCCTTCTCCGCTTCGACCAGTTTAAGTCATCCTGGAATTGCTTTGGAATTCGTCTAGCAAGTATGTCGTTCTTTTGGCTCATTCGAAGCAGACCATCATATAGGACAGGGACACCTTATCGGTCGTCTCCTGGGGATCCTTCTGCATGAGCGCCTTCATTGCGTCTTCAACCCCAGTGAAAATACATCTGTGCTTCAACATTCGTTGAACGTCGTCAAGTCAGTTTAAAGTCCGACTCGGTGAGTTTTTCGTCGCGAATCGATAGCACGCCGACAGACCGACGTCACCAATGTCATCGTTGTCCCAACGTAAAACGACGCATCCCCAAACTGTCTCCCCAACCACCATCATCCCTCTCCCTTGCTCGCTACCCTCCCCTCCCCTCTCATACTCAATACCCCCTCCATCTTAGTGCGCGTGCAATGCATCTCAGGACAAGGAAGACGTGTCAGAGCACCATGGTACAAAACACTTGGAAAAAGTAGGGGCTATTCTGGCACATCTAGTTTGGCGTTTTGAGACGAGAAGAGGGACGAACTCCAGGTACGTAACTCTTCCCTTTCAGGTTGCCTTGTTTCTGGTATCCCTCGCTCTAGGCGAGATACGCAACACAGCGGATTTCGCAACGCCTTTGCCGTAAGTTGTTCTTGTTCCTAGTCTCTCGTCCATACATGCTGACCGTCTTAATTTCAGAAAAACCATGAAGCTGGACAAGTAATGGTATGCGTCTTTGTTACATTTTATTGACTTTACTGTTTCCTGACTATAGGCACAAGTACAGGTATATCACAACAATGCGGGTTGGAGTAGATCTGAGGATATGGGGCAAGATGGGCACAGATGGAATAGTAGGAGGTGGTAAGAGGCAGTTGCGATCGTGCAGGTGGAATGGGGTCAAGCAGCTCGAGATGTGACGAGATGGCTGGTGATGGGAATGGAAGGAATTGCGAACGTCGACGCCTGTAGACTACCGAACGATGTGGTACCGTACTAATCCATGTAAGTTGTCATATTTTCCCATTAATTCCCATCGCTGTCATGGGAAACGACACAATCCTGGCGGAGACCCAGAGAAGACCGGATTTCCCATCTCCTTCCATCTCCTCCCATAACCCCCCTGCGTCAATTCTCACTGGGCCTCAACCATCTTCATTGACTAAGACGTATTCGAAACTCTCCTCAGCTTCCACGAGTGAAGTCTATCTGGGAATCCCACCTAATAAGAAGCATACTGTCCTAGTTCTCTCGGTGTAGCAATGAACAAGTCCAAATCGTCCAAACCTCAAATGTCCATTGTCCAACTCCCAAGCAAAGGCACGCCTATTCACGCCTATTCACGTCTCGCCAACACCTCTTCCTTAATACGTCGACACAACTCGTCCCTATGCTTAATCCAGTACGACACTTCATATTCCCTATAAATCGACATTCTCACTACTTTCTGACAGCCCCGACATTTGACTCTCGATTTGGTAAACTCGGAGACCCATGGGTCGTCTCGTAGAGCTATGCGGCGATAGCGGAGAGAGGCGCTAAGAGGGGTGTAAACGTCTCGGTGGCAATGGTTTGAGTTTGGAATGACACTTGGAGTAGGAGAGCGTCGGGTAGAGGTGGGTCGATAGAGGTTAAGAATTTGGGTGAAAGTTATGAAACGAAGGTCGTCATTGACAACGTCCTTATCCTGCTTCATAGGATGATCCACTACTCGAAAAGGAGCGTACTTTAACGCCCCCATAGCGCAAAGGTGACAAAGCTTTTCCGGCATAGATTCAAATCCATCATCCTCTAGTCCTTCTTCCTCTTCTTCTTCAACGATCTTTGTCAGAGATACGGAAGAAGAGGAAAAAGACGCCTCCTTCAATGCAAATGGCACTCCCGGCGCAGATTTTGCGAATTTGTCCTTTTCCGACTCTACTTTATCCTCTGACTCTGGCTCTGTGTCGGAGTCGAAGTCGGAGTCGTCGAGAATGGCAGATTGAGCCACGCTAAATTGTATAGGAGTGTAGTTGGTACATCCTGGTACATGGTTCCATTGGAAGGGTGATTTGATCGGGGATAGAACGGATGGACTCGAAGCCCAAGAGCGCTGCCGTCCATCGTGATTTTCAAAGTAGCGCATGTCATTGTGCTCGTAGATAAAGTGTGTGGGTGCCGTGTGTGGGTACTGCGGAACTTGGGAGTACATGAATCGTTTCGGGCGAATGATGTCTGGACTAGTGTAGGAACAGGGAATGCAAGTTGTCCTGCGAAAGAAAGGGACTCAGAGGCTGGGTGTGAACGACCGAAGGAAGAAGAGTTGGTGACTTACAGCTTTGACATGTTATAAGTACCCAGCAGGTGCGCGCGTGGCTTTTTTTAATTCATGCTCTGAGGAACTCTTTTTGTCGAGAAAGCTATATAATTTCTATCCCCATTCTTCTAGTACTACTGTGGGCGCTAATGTATGTGTTCTCATGTGAGCAGCTGCAGGTTAAAAGGTGGGCACAGCATCCTTCGGGTTCGTCGTTTTATATGCAGCCTGGCCGTATGTAGGTGTGTTGTAGGTGATTGCTTGAGAGGACAAAAGGAGAAAATACAAAAGGAATGAGTCGAATTTGATTATACACACAGTTCTGCATACTGTTTACGACATCTATAGTGCTGGTTACGCCTTGAAATAGTTCTAGGGTTGAAACAGATAATGAATTGTATGGCATTGAAGGAATTGAAGCGTGAAAGAATTTTCATTGTACATAATTCAAGCTAGCTGTGTATATCATACATAAGCGTTAGAAATAGCCTCTTGTTCGTTCTTTTATGTCCCGTGGTTTGTACTTTAGTACCCCCTTTCACCACCGTCATTTGCTCACATTTCGTCATGAACGAGTAGGTTTTGCCAGGAGGAACTCAGAGACTGAGTACCACTCGAAGCTACGGTGGCTCGACGATTTGGATCAGATTCCCATATAACCTGTTCAATTGGTGAGATTCCTCGTTAATTTGAAAACTTGGAGAAAGAAAGAGAGAAGCTTACACTACCGTCCGTCTCCTTCCTTATGAATTTGTACTCAAATGCGGTGTTGGCTGGCAAGTTGACGGAGACAGTCCAGACGGGATACGTCGCTGATGAGAGAGGTAAAGAGGAGGAAGGATCCCAAGATCCAAGTTGGGAGATGCTACCGACGAGAAAGATGTTCTGAAGATACCGAACCAGTCAAGAAATTGTATATTACGACGCAAAGCAATCACATACCTCTCCAAAACTGGTAGTAGCGGTTTCTGAGAAAGTCACCGCGACTGTGCCTGGGCCACCAGTACCAAAAACACTCTTGGTCCCTTTCGCCCCCGTATGGATTGCTATAGCGCTTCGAGCGGGGACAGTTGCACTGAAGGAGCCGCCAGAGATGGTGAAGCTATCATTATAACAACGTTAGACAAAAAGTCCACCTCGTCCCACAGTAGAACCCAACTCACGAAACCCCAGAACAAACCCCATCTGAACTCGTCCCACTAATAACATCACAATAGCTCCCATCCCCCAACGGCGTCTCAAACGTCGAACTCCACGTCGAATCGGCATTATTAATAGCCACGAACCCTGCCGAATCTCCTGATCCTCGTCCGAATGCGATTTGTTGGCTTTGAGGGGAGACCCAGTTGTTTATTACTGCTCTACCGACGGTGTTTCTCCAACCGACCATGCCACTGAATGCGATCCATCGATGTTGGCATAGCCAGCCATTAGAACCACCTGTACCCGAACAGGTACCGGCTCCGCCGTTGGGAGCGCCGTCGTCGATATTGGAGAAGGTGTAGGAGGAGAGGATGGTGGGTGTTCCGTAGGAGTGGGCGAGGGAAAAGATGGTGGCTGTGACGTAAGTGTTGGAGGGGGAGGATTGGCTGAGAGAGTCGCCGTTCTAAAATAAATTGAAAATTCGAATTAAAAGTGATGATTTAGTGAAGGAAATCATACCCGTTCGGTATCGTGATTCGTCACGAAGACATTGGCTTGACAGCCAGATACCCATCCTTGATTGTCCAGATTCTGTAGGCTCGAGATTCCACCTCCTAAAAATGCGTCCCTGAGAGCGCTAGTGTATCGAAATCTAAAGATTGTACAAGGGAGGAAGACCAGTATATCAGTATATGATCTTATATATGTAGCCTGGAGGGAGGAGAGTGATGATGGCAATAGAACGTAATGAAATGCTTACTCTTGCACGTCCCCATTTTGAACATACTCTGAAGGCTGAATAGGTTCTCCCGCTCCAAAGATAACCTCCTGAGTGATATAGGGCTTGGACGTCAGCCGGGAGAGTATGTTGGCGATGTCTGCTGTTGGGATATCTACAATTGCGAGTAATGATGCAGGAGCATAAGGTCGAAACCAAATCAATAACTCGAGTTTTGCGAGAGCAAGAGCAAGAAAAACTCACGTTTAGCAGCATCCAACCTGAACCCATCGACTCCCAACGACAGCAGATCATTGGCATATTGCGCAAGACGACCACGAACGTATTCGGTGTCTGTTGCTAAGCTTGAGAAGCAGAGTAAGTACTACAAGTATCACAAGCGCAAGGGCAAGCCCAATGACCATTCGTGAGCATGATGTCATTGGACGATACCATTGGTTGAAGATGAAAGCAGATTTGCAAAAACTTGAACTGGAAGTACTCACTCGGCCAAATTAACCAACTCACAAGTCTGCACTTCAAGCCGGTTATTGTAGTTAACGATGTCATCACCAGGTTCGAGGCCACAGTGGTGGAAATCCTACATAGACGATAGATCTCAAGGTAAGCTTTTTATACCGTAGTGAAAGGGAGATAATATATAATTTGGAATGTCACAATGGATATTTAATGAATACCTCAGAAATGTGTGCGTGCGCACTCACCTGGTTCTGGTAAATCCCCGGATAATTATAGTGTGTAAAGGTAGAACCAGCAACTCCTGTCCCTGAGTCGATACCTGCCATGTGGTTGAAAAGTGTATCTGCGTCATAAGGCGAGGGGTCGGGGGGAGGAGTTTATTAATGTTCGATTTGGGAAAATGAAGATGTATAGGAAGAAGTCAATAGGACTGGGCATTTACCCGTTATAATTCTCACTCCTGCATTATGACAAGTTGTAATCATACTTCATGTTGTTTGAGCGAACATGGTCAGTGGGATGTAAAATGTGTGGACAAGGACATACTTGGCGTATTGTTCTCGATTTCCTCTCTTCGAAGCCAGGGTATACGAGACGGGTTGATAATCCGTCCACCATTGGCTTCCTTGGACGTGTTCGCCGGCAGGCGAAACTGCGGTGGAGATGGAGATAGCAATAGTCTGTAAGTACCGATGTAGGTACTAGATAGACTCAGACACAGACGCACCTTGAACGAATCCATATCCTGCTGGACCAATGAAGTCGGTGCATTCCGCAGCGATACTATCCCAAGTCCATTCGAACATCTGGATAATGACGGTTCCATTCATGGTATTGGCAGGCTCACTGAGGCATAACTGTGATAGGTAACCGAGGAGAAGTCCCCATCCGAGAGTTGAGAATGGCCTCATGATGAGAGAGACGATGCAGAGGAGACGGCTGGTCGAGTCAGTCTAGTGCTTCCTGGAAAGACGTTGAGGGGTTGGAACCTAGAGCTGTCCGTATTTATGCGACTAATATCTCCTAGTTAGGAAGCCTATCTTCCTATCTATCTTCCTATAAACATTCATATGTCGACTTTTGCAATATGATCACATAGAGGAGAAACAATGCAGGTTCTCGTAGCTAGTGCCGCCAGGGTTGCAGGACTTGACCGCCGAACCCTTGACTAAGGTCACCGGTCCGGACCTTGACCCCCGTCATGACCGAATTTTTCCGCGGGTCAAGCCGGGCCAAGACTGGTCAAGATCCAACTGCCGGGTTTAAGCGTAAGAGCCGTAAATATCTTGGAAAGCCGCCGGCAGGTCGGAGCAGTATTAATTTAATTTGATATTTTTCTTTCCCCTCGTCCCGCTATGTTTGGTAACTTGTATGTAGTCCTACTCTACACTTTCATCCTCTAAGCACACTTTACACATGAAATTCGCATGTATTTCTATGCCAAACTGCTTCTAAGCCCTTATTACGGCTTTTCTGACCCTGGCCTTTGTTGACCTTTATTGACTTTTGACTTGACCGGGTCAAATTTCGGTCATGACCGGTCATGGAATTTATAACTGACTCGTCTGTATTTATGCGACTAATATGTCAACGCACTTTGGAAGCGGTGACGACCACATACATTCTCGGGCCCTAGGTCTGACAAGACCTCAGCCAAGTCGGATGAGCAGCTGCAATGAAAGACTGGTCAGCTGCGGCGCGAGCTAAACCACCAACCCAAGGGGGAGGCGGCTAAAAATTTTTTTACATCCACTCAGAAAAAATTTTAGTGACCTCGCTAGACCCCCCCTCCCTCCACCTGCCCTATATGGTATATCTGCGGTCACATGATACAGAGATAAGATATCATAAGCCCTAACCCTAGGTTAAATCCTGCCCAAAAGAGACGAGATAAGATGTCCAGGCTTACCCCAACTCCACTCATAACAAGTATGTGTTGCATATTTGAAACTTCTTGTGGAATAAGTGGCCAAGACAAAGTGGAAAAGTCTTGACACTTTACAGTTGTAGATAATTAGCCGAAAACAAGCTCAAAACACCCTATTTTGGGTGCGGTCAGAAAAATTTTCCCATCCTAGACCCTTCCGTTACCGGGTATTTATAGTCCTTTTTCCTGTCCTCCTTTTTCCTGTCCTCCTCATACGAAATCTGCTCGTAGCCGTATATCCCGTCGATCTCGTTGGGTACGTTTCCAGACTCTTTGCCGGGACAGTGTGGCTTAAATGTGACGACGTAGACATTAGCTCAGTAGGGCAACCGGTTGCAGGTCGGAGGTATGAGGCCAAGATGAGGACAAGGTAGCTAAGTTCATGGTGGCCGTGAAAGCGAGAGACGAGTCGACCGTATAACATGTCAGAGAGTTGACGTTAAGGCCTCGTAATACTTTGTCGTTGGCAAATTCACTCTTGGTTCTTGATTCCAGAATGGAAATTTATTCGGGGCTTGGGATCTGGGGTCCCGGGGAGAATAGGGGCTATGTCACATTACGACCGTCGAACGGCTCCTGGATTCATGTTGACCTTTCATATATATAATGGTTGTCGTGGTGTTCTACGCAGTGACTATTGTTTACGAGGCCCGAAGTATCTGAGGTTTTTATGTTTTTTCTAGATCTGGAGTGTGTTTAGAGCAAGTTCGAAGCCTGGAGTTGGAAGGGTAGCTAGGTTCATGGTGGTCGTGAAACGAGAGACGAGTCGACACGTTGGCATGACGTCGTGGTTGTCGACGTCAAAGTTGACCTTAAATTTTAAAAGGCGCGAAAAGGCCTAGACTCGCTCGTTACACAGAACCCGTGGAAAAGCTGCGAGGGTCAACCTAAGTTATTAACTCGGCCTTAAAAACCTCGTACTACTTTGTCTGTACTTAGCATAGCTGGCTAATTCGCTATCGATTCCAAAATGGAAATTTATTCGGGGCTGAGGATCTGGAGAGAATAGGGGTTAGAACGGCTCCTGGATTTATGTTCACCTTTCATGTAATGATTGTCGTGGTGTTCTACTCAGTGCCCATTTACGAGGCCCTTTACTATTTAGAGACTCGTCCCCACATCAGGAAAAAATCTGGGTTGCTTCCGGGCACTCCGTAGTCTGGAGAGGAATGATAGTAGAATAGTAACCCCCCCCTTTTACTGACTATCCGATAGCCCCAGTAGCATCAGCGGCCGTACCTGAAGCATCAGGTGCCCTCCACAAATATCTCCGTAGGCTACGATATATACATGTATTACGGACCCTAAGTGGCCTATGTATCCTCTTGACACTCCAGAGATCAGATACTGCTCACAGAAAATTTACTGAAAATGGTTTGCATTGGGTGAATAACAATATGTGTATTGCAAAATGAAGACGGAGGGGCATTAAAAGTTTGTATTATATACTAGCAATAAATTAAAAGCTACTACGCTTCTTGACCCGTTCCACCCTGACCGGCCTGACCTCCAGTAGGTGTACTATCCGCCAAGGCAGGTGTACCAGCTGGATTTACCGTAACCGAGCTACTGACACTGTTACTGGCACCACCACTGTCACCCCGAGTAATATCCGACTCTATGTTCCCCGTTCCATCTTCATCTCCACTTGGCTCTCCCTCTTCCTCAGTATCCGTATCTCCAGTGCGCATTGCAAGTTGTGATTTCGTTCGCGTCCTGCTCGTTTCTGACATACGAACACTAGCGGTGAGTGGAGCATCAATACCGGCTTTCTCACTACGAGAAGTGGTCAGCATAGTTATGTACGTGGAATTTGAAAGCTCACCGTGCTCGCTTATACATTCTTTTGCGGATCTTAGCTACGACTACCTCATTGCAGTTACTCCAGTCCTGTAACGCATGGACACAGTCACCGTAGTATCCCTTATGAGCCTTCTCAGTGAAACCGCCATCCTTCAAGGGTTTCTTGTAGACGCCTGTGGAGTATCTAGAAAGCACGTTCCATATCTAAGGAGACGGTCAGCATTAGTCTATCATATGATGAGAGGACCGTGTCATACCAAGGTCATGAAGAAGGCAATCGTTTCGAGGGACACAGGATCAAAAAAGCGAGAGAAGACAATACCCCTGGATGTGGTTCCACTGTCAAAGATAACATTTCGTAGGATGTATTGGAAGATGGGGTGCTCAGCGAAACCTTCGGGTTCCTTATTATCGAGGTTCTGACCAGATTATATTAGATCTGGAAGGCAAAAGAGTATTTAGGACTTACCTTGTAAGCAAAGACCATTCTAGTTCCATCCTCCAATGATGCGGTCAACTTGTCGTAAAGTTTGATGTTAGCAGTCTTAGCCTTCTTCGTGGTGTCACTACTGAAGCCATACATTGCTTGCACAGCTGTATTGACGGTATCTAACAAAGACCCACGAATACGACTCCCTCGCATTCGTATCTGAGAGCCAGTAAACAATAAGAAAAGAAGAGAATAATGAGAAAACGTACAATGCCCAGGATCCTATCATCTACCGTGTAATCCTGACCAGCTACACGGCAACCGTCTTTGAAGGCTTTATTGGCCCAGCCAACTTGCGTAGCTCTGTCTGGGAAAGCACTGGTGCCAATAATTTTTGGCTCGTAATATGCTGCAGCACGCAAGATTAGGGCTTTACCAATTGAGTCATAGTCCCGCGCTGCAGCTTTCTGACTAGCCACAGGAACAAAATCAGATCGGAATGCCAACTTGGGTGCAGAGTTCGAGGCATCGGTGGTAGCAGGAGTAGCGGAACTGTTGGAGGAGGGGTTGCAATGGCAGTTGCGCTCGTTGGTGGGATGGCGACGGCGGGGACAGCAGCAGAAGAACCGCCGATAATAGGTGTATGAGTCTAAAAAATAGTCAGTACTGAAAGCGGTAGATGATAACGACAATATACCTGACTATGAGCAACAGAAGAAGATCTAGAGTTCTGATGCAATGAAGGAAACGTCAGTAACTGGTATATCTGGATTAGGAATGAAAGCATAACACACTTGGGCATGTTGCGACTGGCGAGATGGCGTAGCATTGAAGATGCCAGTCAAAGGCGAGCCCAATTCTTCTATGTCTGAGCTCTCGTCCATTGGTGCGGCTAAAAATGCATTACGAGGGGTGCGAACAGTGCCAGCTGTGATAGCACGTCGACGATGCAATTTCTCTAGGTTGACTGGTTTAGGAGTGGGTGCCATCATGGTGGTTAACGGAGTAATCTATGGAAGCGGGTGCCGAGACATAAGTAAACAGAAAAAAGGACTGGGAGATATGCAATACTTACTGCAGGACCAAAAGAGATGGAGCCAGAACCAGGCTCATCCTCGCTTTCTATCTCACTTTCCTTGTCATCATCGCTTTCCTCATCGCTCTCACCACCGTAATCATGTCTGTTGATATCGATGTCACCGTCGTCATCGGATTCAATTGGCCGCGGTACATTTGCAGCTGTCAGAAGATAGTAGGCACAGAATGGGAAAGCATAGAATACGAACATACCTTTGATTTGTTGTTCCAGAGCTTTCACATGCTGCTGAAGACGTCGCATTTTCTTGATGTCAGTAGTACTAGGCCCAGTGTCTGCACGAATAGCTCGTTGAGATTGAGCTAGAGATGCACACTGTAAGCTTTTTTGTTTCAGATACACAGACCAAACAGAGTACCTTGACCCGTGATGTTATTTTTCCGTAGCCGAGTGGAGGGAGGGCCTTCATCTCGTGAGCCTTCGTTTGGCCGCTTGGCTCCAATCCTCTTAGACATGAAGTTAGTGGAATAAAAAAGACAGTGGTGGGGGGCAAAGGCAAGGAACGAAAAGGCACACCTGGGTTATAAGCGACGAGTTGTTTCAAAACCCTGCATTTATGAAATTTTTTCAGCATGGTCGCTACATCAGCTGTACCTAGGTCCTTACCCAAGGTGACCAGATCAATACTTACCGAATATCGGAACCACTCCACTGCCCCTCCCCTTTTCCACTGTCATGCCTCGATGCGAACATTGTTCGTTCTCCTGCCAAAATGATCAAGCTGTACGAGCACATATTGCATTGACACCTTACTGCCGGGCCAAGGATGATGCAAAATTTGATGAACCAGACTCCGACTCGGAGCCACCGGCAGCCTTTCATGGATCCTACACACTTTTCGAGCATAACACCTACAGCAACGAGGATGACGAGAGCTACGAGGGGACAGAGTTAAACAATGACAGCGGTCATGATGCCAGTGAGGATGGGAACATACATGGAACGAAGCGGGCCAGCATGGAGGATGTGGAAGAGGACACGACGGGCGACACGACAGATACCCCATCTATCTACACGTATGCTTCCAACGAATTGTACTGCGAACAATATCCAGGGCTAGCCGGTACACCACTTAATGCTAAACCGGTCTGCACAAAGTTCGAGGAGAGGCGAGAAAAGCAGAGGGTCGATGGAAAGGAGCCATGGTATCCATTTGCGTCAGAGAAAGAGTGGGAGCTTGGACATTGGCTGGTGAAGTCTGAACTGAGTCGGAAGAAGATTGATGAATACTGTAAATTGGAGTCGGTATGTGATTAGTAAATCACCTCGGAAAACAGTGCAACTAACATTCTATTCAGACGAAAAAAGATGTCTCACCTTCATTCCATAATAGCAGAGCACTCTACCAGTTTGTTGATACTCTGCCACGAGGAGCCACATGGAGCTGCACTCCAATGTGCGTGAAAGGCGACCTCAACGATGCAGAAGGGCAACCCCAGACTGAGATTCTGGAGTTATGGCATCGCAATCCTGTGGACCTTATAGAGGAGCTCATGAATAACCCGACATTCCGTGGGCATCAAAGCTACTCTCCCGTTCGCTATTTTCGTGATGAAGATCGTTGTAATAGGGAGTATAATGAGATGTGGAGCGGTAATTGGTGGTGGGACACACAGGTTGGTCAGTTAGCAACGAGAAATGGAAATATTACTCACGCACGCACCTGTAGAAGAAGCTAGATGTGGAGCATGGTACTATTGCTGGAGTCATACTTGCATCAGACCAAACACAACTTTCGACTTTCAGTGGTGACAAAAAGGCCTGGCCAGTATATATCAGTGTCGGAAACATCGAGAAAAGTCTAAGACGCAAACCTTCAGCACGAGCATTCCTCCTTCTCGGCTATATCCCTACATCCAAACTTGAGTGCTTTTCCGAGAAGAAACGGTCCCAAATGGGTTATCAGCTCTTCCACGACTGCATGTGCAAGATTCTGGAACCACTGAAAATGGCTGGACGAGACGGCGTTAACATGACATGTGCTGACGGATACATACGCCTAATATTCCCACTCCTTGCCTCGTACATTGCCGACTATCCAGAACAGTGTCTGATTTGTTGTTGCAAGGAAAATAGCTGCCCCATGTGCACTGTATTACCGAAGGAACGAGGGAAATTGGTGTATAGTGTTCTACGAGACCCAGAGAAGACAGTCGGCATACTATACGATCAGTCCCGTGGACTGCGACCAGAGGAGTTCCAAGAACAGAACATCCGCCCAGTCAATCCATTTTGGATAGACCTCCCCCACTGCAACATCTTCCAATGTATGACTCCCGACCTCCTTCACCAATTGCATAAGGGTCTCTTCGGTGACCATGTATCCAAATGGTCTACAGCAACGATTAGTTCTGGCAACGCTGAGATCGACAAACGGTTTCGCACCATGACCCAACACCCTTCCCTACGTCATTTCTCCAAAGGCATTTCCCAAATAACACAATGGACTGGAACCGAGTATAAGGGAATGGCCAAAGTTTTCCCTCCTATACTGGCTGGTGCAGCGGACGAGCGGGTCTTGCAAGCTGTACGTGCGTTTGAAGACTTCATGTATTACGCACATTTCGAGGTGCATACAGAGGTGTCTCTGGAGGCTATGGACGCCGCTTGGGAGGCTTTCCACGAATACAAGGCCGTTTTCGAAGACCTGGACATCCGGAAACATTTCAACATTAGCAAACTTCACAATGTCTCGCATTACACACAAAGTATTCGCTCACGGGGTACAGCCGATGGCTCCAATTCGGAATCTTCAGAGAGGTTACATATCGACTTTGCCAAGATTGCGTATAGGGCTTCCAACAAAAAAGACTACATTGTCCAAATGACAGTGTGGTTAGCTCGACACGAGGCAGTTTTCATGCAAGAGACATACTTGCAATGGGCTATTGCTGGGTATCAGGCAGATAGGGAGGGAAGAGAGGAGAAAGAGGACAGTGACAGTGAGCTAGATGTCGTCGACGTTGATGACGAGGGTGACAACGATGACGAAACGGAACGAGGACCGGATTCCCGGGTCTCGATTACATACACTAAAAAACCCGCTTATCCCCGGACTACGCTTCAAGATATCAACACCGAGCACCGCTGTGGAGACTGGTTCACTTGGTATCTGCGCAACTTCCTCATCGACCAGTCTATATCGTGTGACCATATCAGTCTCGAGGATGTCATATATCCCGCATGGAAAAACTTCAAACTTCGTTTGCCTATCATTGCAGAATTCCAGTCAGAAACAAACATTGACACCATTTTCGCCTCCAGGGCCATTCCATCTTCTATCACTGCAAAAGGAGTAAAGGCCGAGACCCCAGCAAAAATGAGCACCGTTGTCGTCAAGACGAAGGACTGGACATCTAATTCTGATAAAGGGCCACATTTTGGTATGTATCCGAGTTTGATTAGTATCAAACCTGGTCTAACAGTTCTTTTCGAAGGCCTAGCAATTGCTCGCGTACGTCTACTCTTCAAGCTACCGGCTGAACTTGCACAGTCATTTCCCCATTTACTCGCATTCGTCGACTGGTTCAAACCTTTACACAAGTATAATCAAGCACTTGGCATGTACGAGCTTGCGTACTCCCATCGTTCACACATCCAGCACTCTGGCATCATCTTGGCAGAGGAGATACAACAGTCATGTCATATTGCTCCAGATTTTGGATCTATGGTGGACCCAAAATGGACGAGAAAGAATGTCCTTGATGTGTGTAAATCTTTCTATCTCAACCCTTATGTGCGTCATCGGGACTTTTTCCTTCTCCGTCATCAACGCCATCTTTTCGAGTTGGAGACAACTTCCCAACAAAGTGAAGATTCCAGGATACCCAGGCCTGTGCGGAAGAAGAGGAAGTCACATAGGTAGCGAGCCTTAGCAATAGTAGCAAATATAGAGCTCAATGTTGACGCTTTTTCGCATAAGTACGGCATATATACCCATTTCACATTGTGAGAAATGGCAGGAAATTGGCAAGAAGTAAAAGATGGGTATTATATTCGTCGTCGTCGTTGTCGTCGTCCTGCTGCTGCTGCTGGAAGAGCGAGAGCACATCAACATGGCGGAGATTGACGTGTACGCTCAGGCTAGTCACATGTGGGGACAGATTTCTCGGGGGCAAGTCATGTGCCCCCGAGAAATCTGTCCCCGTCTTACAGGAATGCGACTCAAATTACACAGCTGTATTTACAGAGACTCGGCAATGCTGCGTAGAAGCTAGCAAACACTACTGAAAGCAACCAAGGCTATTGAGGTACCTGGAGCTCCGGTTAAATGATACCGACACTCGGATATCTTGGCACAACTCTGGGTAGCGATTTATTTTTTCCTGATGCAACTCCAAGGACTGCTCCACCAAATGATATCATGTCACCGTGGCCGATGCAAGTTTGAATTTTCACGGGCAGCTCCGAGTAGGATACGTCGGAACCATGACTGTCGCCGGCTCCCTTCGTCAGCCTTCGTCGCGCTGCGAGCATTTACCCCCGTATTCTGTCTCTATCAATACAAAGCTACATTGCTGCATTGGATCTGTACCAACTTCATTACCATCTAGACAATTCTGCTCCAAATAAGCAAAATAAATCTGTTCCGAGCTCGTGCAAAGACCGTCGCTCAACTCTTACTACTACTAGACAAACTCGCTCTATTCTCGACCATGGATATGCAAGACCACTATGTACATCTATACCACGCTCTACATGACCTCACTCAACGTGAATTAGGCAACTTCTGGCAACAATTGAGACTAGAATATGTTTTATGCAAATCTTTTGTCCCGGAGACCGATCGCGACGCAACAGATTGGTATGCCGTTCAATCTGCACAAAAAATAGTACCCGTCGAAGATATACACCCCACCCGCCAAAGATATATACCCGACCCGTCGAAGATATACCCACCCACCCGTCAAAGATATATACCCCACCGTCAAAGATATACCCCCACCCGTCGAAGTTATACCTTTTATCAGGAAAATGGTAATAAAACGTTAAAGTGTTTCTTAAAGCTTTTCCTACAATGTCATGCCTCAAAATCCACCATTTGAGCTTTCTGGAGCTCTAGAAAATCGAGAATTTCCTATTGGTCTGCCGACAGAGGCCGGAAATGCCGAGATGGCAGGCAATTTTGCGTGAGAATGCCGAATGCCGTACTGCCAGCTCAGCACGTCCCTTTCCTCCTTACCACCATCCTCAGCCCCACGTCGCGTCCTCGAACACAACGAAGAGCCCGGAGTTTATGCCGTTCAATCTGCACAAAAAATAGTACCTGTCAAAGATATATACCCTACCCGTTAAAGATATACCCACCCACCCGTCAAAGATATATACCCCACCCGTCAAAGATATATACCCCACCCGTCAAAGATATATACCCCACCCGTCAAAGATATACCCCCACCCGTCGAAGTTATACCTTTTATCAAGAAAATAGTAAGAACGCGTTAAATTATTTCTCAAAGCTTTTCCTACAATTTTCATGCCTCAAAATCCACCATTTGAGCTTTCTGGAGCACTAGAAAATCGAGAATTTCCTATTGGGCTGCCGGCAGGGCCGGAAATGCCGAGATGGCAGGCAATTTTGCGTGAGAATGCCGAATGCCGTACTGCCAGCTCAGCACGTCCCTTTCCTCCTTACCACCATCCTCAGCCCCACGTCGCCTCCGAGAACGCAACAAAAAGCCCGGATTTCACCATTTATTTCATTCATAATCCACTACACTCATCTACAATATCTGGTCCCGAATCTCTCTTCCGTGCTCGTTGGACTTTAGACTCCAGCTCCACAAACGCTGGTGTTGCCCTTTGGTACGGTCATCTTAATTCTGATCAATATTTTGCTTCATTCCACTGTCCTCCGCTTCAGTTTTATCGGCTCTGATCTCCATGAAGGACTGGAGGCAAGCAGGGAAGGATAAGGCTGATTCCGAGCTGTTGTGAGGGATTTTGGACGTGGATGAGGAGCGTTGTCAGAGCGAGGACCAGCAGAAGGGCAGATGTCATCATCATTCCTGTACTCGCTGTTGCCAACACCAGTCTCTTCATTTGTGATGAATCCTTTCGTAAATGGCGCGTACAAATAGCTTGTCACTTTCTGTCCATTCAATCCCTTTTTCACTGTCTGAATCATTAGTACCATACTACCACCATCCCCGTTTCTCCGTGCTTGTATTTATTTTCTTCTCTTTGTTTTGCTTGTATCTGCATCACTAGTGTACGTTTGGTGTAGTTAGTGTATATCTACTTACATAAATGTATTAAAAAGCTTTGTCCATAGCATTCTGACCAGCGAGAAGGCAAGGCTCAGGAATCGAGAGTATGTTTAACGGGTATATCTTTGACGGGTGGGGCATATATATCTTCGACGGGTAGGGGGTATATCTTCAACGGGTAGGGGTATATATCTTCGACGGGTCCTACATATATCTTCAACGGGTCCCATATATGTCTTTGACGGATGTATTTTTTGTGCAGATTGAACAGCATACAACACTCCCTAAACTTCTAACCGCCGAGTCCCGACGTGGACCCAAACTCCATCGACTGAGAAATCGTGTATTGATCCGCAAAGTTGAAATCATCTCTAGCACTCTCGACTTACGTCTACTGTCCATACCCCAGAAGTGATACATTTCTGAGAAATTGGTCCATATCTTCGTCCCTCCCTGATGTCCCTTCGTAGAACCTGAACAGTAGATACTTTTATACATTATTTTCATTTCTATGTAGTCAGAATCTCCAGGTGTGCACTGAGACGTTTGCCATGAGCTGAAACCGACGAAAAAATGCGTTTGACGCGTTAAGCGGAGTTTGAAATGCTTTATGCCGAGAAATCTGTGGTTTGGACTCATTCGCTCAGTAGGTATTCATAACTCCTCAATTTTGATCTCAGAAAGAGGTCATACAGATATATATGCACTATCATGTACTAGACAAAGCCCTGAATATTTTCTCCAGAGGAATACCATGTTCTAAACTTTCTTCACTTCTGTCACGCTCGTGGAAGAAGCTTCTCCAGTGTCGTTTCTTTTTTTCGCCGATGTCGACCTGCTCCACTTTCACCCTTCACTGAGGTGGGCAAGGTCCAGTTTGGCCACACCACACTCTCTTTATTCTCTTTATATGCACTTTACTTTATTTATTGGCCATGCCCGCTGCCCAGGCTCTTTGGAAAAAGCGGAAGAAGACCCTGGACAAGAAAGAAGCGAAGATCCAACAAGCCTTGAACGGGATCGCGTCTGGTACATACAAGTCATGCCGAATGGCTGCAACGGCACATGGTATACCCTACCAGACTCTGCATAAGCAATGGAAAGGCAACTTCATCAAGCCGTGTTCAGCTCCATGAGATCTCAAACCATCCTGTTTTAATGACGCCGTCTCAATCCTTTGCTTCGCCAAGCTATGTCCAGCAACTCCCTCTTCCTCCATCACTGCCTCCCCAATATTCCTTTCATCATCACCCAATCATTCTGCCAGTTCAGATCCCACCTCCATGGCCGCATGCCCAGCCCATGTATCATTCATCAGTGAAACGGCAAATCGACTTTCCCCCACTTTTCGGAGCTTTCGGTAACTTTTTCCCATCAAGACTTTTGATCGACTTTTTTGATGGAAGCTTTTTCCGACTTCTACTTTCTTCCGGAAGCCTTTTCCCGCCTTTTACTTTTTTCCGAATGGCACCTACTTTTCAACAACTTTTGCCAGCTTTTCCCGAGCTTTTCTGGAGGATCTCACTTTCTACACCAAATGGGTAAAATAGACTCGAGTCAAGTACGTATATGTATTAATTCTCCCGTCTGGTATTGTACTGTCTGGGGAAACTCTCTGAGATTTGGTACATACACACTTTGCTTAATCCACTTACATGCAGGAACACAGCCTGAGGGAAGAGGCGGGAGGAAGCTGAGGGACGCTTAGAGGGACTCGAGCCTCTCTATGCAAAGACTTAACGAAATTTTGATGCAGCCGCAGCTCCGGTAAATGCCGGTCAACTGTATAGCTGCGGTCACATGTTGTGTTGACTTTGCGATTGCGCGTCACTGCACTCATCCTCATCACCCTTCAGCGCTTTTTTGACGGTACGTTTGTTGTGTCTAAAAGTCTTTCTTACCGCACTAAATGCTTTGTTGTCCTAGCGCAGCTCCCAGCTCACCCGAATATTTGCGATGTGTCAGTGGAGAGATAGGAACGGATAGGTGCGTGCTTTACATTTTCTAGTCCTTCAACATGTCTGACTTGTCTCCGCTATTCCGCTGTGCTGCATACTGAGGTAGTTTAATCCTTGAAAGGACAGTTTGTGGTGCGTTTCTTTTACACTTTTTTTTTACTGTAATTATTACTAACGCAGAGATCTTCCTCCTTCAGGCGTAGGATATCTTTTGAAGAGGCATATTCGTTTGGTAAGTCAGCTTGTTCTCCACGACGCGATATCGGAACCTAACCTGCTGTGTACATTCAGGACAATGGGATCCGCTTTCATTGGTTGACGGTACACTGCGACAACTGAATTGTACGCAGCAGTGGTTGAGGGAAGGGCCCCGTCTATAGTACCATAGCACTTTCATTCCATGTACATATTTTACAGTGACTAAAATGATATCCCTTTTAATGCACTACTAATAGAAATCTAAGGTACGAGGAGGTGGTTTTACTAATCATATTTAGCAGCTTTCCCTGCACCTTTTCAGCAGCTTTTCCAGTGACTTTCAAAAGCAGAAGGTAGCTTTCAAAAGCGATCGGGCCTGTGTTTTGAAAGTATGGCGCGGATCCGAAAAAGTCACGTAAAAGTTGCAAAAAGCCGGTTTGCCGTTTTTACTGATGTTTCTCACAGGAACGACAGTTTCATGAGCATTTTCCAGGACCACCATGATTTCCACCTTCATTTCGCCACCGTCCTTTCTTTATTTTGAAGTTACCTTCGTTACTTTGTTTTTTCGCACTCGCTTTCCTCAGTTGCTTTCAATGTTTTCATCACAGTTACTCATGTTTTCGTCGTTAAGCTTTCATTTGTTTCCATGTCAACCAGTTTACAGTACCTTACACGCAATTGATGTACATTAGAAATGACAGTAAGTAACTACAGTAGAATGCAATAAGAGTTGTTGTACTGGGGTAAGGGGCCACTGCTTCGCATGGCAAATTACGAGGCCCCTTGCTTGAAGTGTTGGATAGCAACGTTAATAGCCCACTTGCTGTTGTTGTCATTACTGTCATCACTGTCGTCGCTGCTGCAAGTGGGGATGGCGCGCAAGCTCGGTTTATGGTGGTAGTGAAAGCGAGTTGACACAGGTCGACACGCTGGCATGACGTCGTAGAGTAGATACCGGTAATGGAAAGGGGTGGGAGATTGAAGCCGTGGTAAATTTTACAACTCAATTGGAAAAGTCACGGGGTCTCCACCTAAGTTAACTGGGGCAAAGGGCCATCGCTTCGCGTGGCAAATTACGAGGCCCTTTCACGTAGTCTAACTCAGGTTATGCAGGAGGGAGGGAGAATTGGTGGAAAGTGAGAGGGAAGAAGGGCAGACGATTTGACACGCTAGCATGACGTCATGGTTATTAACGTCAACGGTCCTTGGATCTGGTCCAGACCGAGTCTGGACATTCTGGTTGTCGGGAAGGGCAAAGACCGGCTGTGGCAACGAAAAAGAGTGGGAGTTTGAGGTCGTGGTAAAATTTTCGAGGTTGACATAAGTTAACTTGGCCTTTAAGAGGCCTCGTAACATATCAGTCCGTTCAAGTGTTTGCGACCTCAGTCTAGGGAAGAGAGGCTCGGCGAGATCGGCAAATCTTGACGTGGCAATGTGTCACACCTGTGACAATGTATCACTTCCTTGCGAATTGAACGAGGTCAGAAAACGTCCCTCCTCGGCTCTGTACGGCTCTTATCCACATCTCTCGGAAAGCCGTATAAGCTTACTATTCTGAAGGTATATATCGTAGACTCAAGGTGTGCAAGTTTTTTCGGGCAGCGGTAAAGATTTGAGGAAGTTTTAATTCATCGACATTTTATGTATCACTTCGGGGGTACGGATAGTATGTTGAGTGGGAAATACGCCGAAACGAGGTGCCGACCCTGTGCCGACCCTGTGCCGATCGGGTGCCGCTGAGGTGACGTGAGGTTGGGTCCTCGTGAAAAACACTATGGGCGGCAATGCATATTTGGAAAGGATCTTTTGGGCAAACATAAATGACGAATTTATGCTCGGCGCCAGAGCTACTCCATATGGCTGTTCGGCCTCAAATCAGTCCCATATGGAGTAGACCCGGGCGAGCAAAAATGGCACTGAAAAATCCAAAATTTAAGTTTGCATAGAGATCTTTGGAAATATGCAACGCCGCCCAAGGTGACAATTACTAAATTTGCTCTAAGGGACTAGTTCTTACGACTTGAAGTGGCTATGTCAAGTTCGTCCACGTCCTGATTGGCTGGCAATCGCCGTTATCATCAAGCCGATATGCCGCTTCCCTTTTTGGACCTCGTTGTTTACAGTTATGCATACTTTTCTTACAAATGATTTACAAAATGTATGAAACGCCAAGTTATAAATTTGATAAACTAGACTAAGGTATGTAGTAAAAGGCAATACATGAGTGCTTCCTCCCCACTTGAAAGCTAATATCAGGATGAAAAACCTGGCCCCTATTCAGGCATAACCGCACTGTGCCTTAGAAGGTCTTTGCTGAGCATTCAGGTAAAAATCCACGCTGCATGGGGACCTTTGCCACGCGCAAGCGCTGGTCCACATCCTCGTGCTCTTTGGCCCTAACCCAGCTAAAATTATCGAATCTTCGTTTAGATCCGCTGTTGATCCTGTGGGATTGTCATCCGAAATCCGAAGCTCTATATGGCGCCCTCCCGTCGGGCGTCATCTTACAACAAATGCTTACCACTGTGCGGTCCCATTCGGAAAGAATATTGATCCACGGATGAATAGACCGCTTTCAATTACGTATGTAGAGCACGGCATGACATTCAGAAGACTTTTGAACGATAAAGAGGCTTTTAGTTAGTATGCTCATACTCATTCTGCCGAGCCACCGATGCAAGCCAGACTCGAAGGACTTGAGCGGGCTTGCACGGCGAAGGAAGGTAGGTACTTCATTACTCAATGTCAGCCGCTAGGACAGAGGACAGTGGTCATTTATGTAGTAGTCGTACCTAATGCGTCAATGATTGATCTTCAAGCGTCTTCGAGTGCTGCGCATTACGTCCAACTTCCGTAGCTCATTCTCCGAGCCGGGCACTTAGTGCCGTCCTGAATAACCCATTCCAGACATAAGTATCAGAAGTCAAATGGCCTGTCTCTTTTCTCTCGACCCATCTCCCCCTCCCACTCGCAACTGGCGTTCTTCATGCAGCAATTCCGGTTCATACTCTTCATGTTATTCTCTACATTGTCGCTGATATTTGCTGTCACATCTATTCTTCGCATTTGTAAGAGCCTTACCCTGCTTGATTGGCCAGTGGCCGTCTAGTGCTTATTGTTAGTATTGCATTAACGATGCCTCCAGGTAGAGATGAACTCAGCTTCAGAAATTGCCTCACTTCATGGCCACGTGAGGGGTCGAAATTTCCGAGTCTATTCTCGATTGTGCCAACTGTAAATGCGACGAGAGTAGTTAAGGCGACTGCCACAAAGACGAGTAGGGACTAGTAGCAGTAAGCCCCCTCGTTAGTCAGAAAACTCGATAATTTTCACATTTGTTTCTAGGCGATGCCCACATCGAGTGGAGCGTTCACCCTTCCAGTTTTGTGGCACCACATGAGGCAACCCCTACCGTCTATTCTTCCTCCCCTAGAAAAGGAAGATCTGAAACGCTACAAAACTGCCATAATGATTTGACGGAAAGAGGAGAATTGAAAGCGAGGCAGACGTGTAGGGCCGAAGGAGCGAGTAGAGAAGAAGACGACGACAGGTGCCCATGAGCTATGATATGACTATACGAAGGGACCAGGGTTCTCAAAAGGACATTCGCGGGACAATATCTTTCGTAGAGTATACATATACTCGAACAAGTACGAATTGTACATATTATTTTCAATATGATTAAATCTCCAGCTCGAATAATCAAGGAATTTTCTTTGAATTTCTGGTTATATTCGTGGTGTCGACATAGCGTACTACTTTAGCGTACATGGGAGCGTTTCATAGCGTCCATTCTAAAATCATCTTTTGTCAAACTTTGTGGTACAAGCCCCATCATTCAACGCAAACCTCTCAAGTTGCAGGGTGCGGTAGAGCATGAGGATGTGCTTTATACACAGGATCAGGGTGCAGTGGCAGTCTGTACTCACCAGATTACAAGTGAAGGTGAGTCTTATCTTTGTTTTATTGTTACTCTAATAACCCTAGAACCTTTCAGGATGTCGTGTGGTGTATCATCATGACTATTACATTGTCAATGACCAGACCATGGAGTCTGCATATGAGTCTCGTATTCTTCCTGAATCCTTACGTATGTCCTGTTTTATCACTCGGCCTGAGTATTTTCGCTAATCACATCTGATGGCTGTAGGGGTTCAGATATACAAGAAGTTCTAAAATAAATAATATGTACTTTATAATTCTGGCAAATGGCCTCGTACTCGTCATGCTTCAGTGATGGCCCACAACATCTTCACTCAACTGTCAGTGAATCTTGGAATCTGTGTGCAAAGATTCAACATGCAGTGACTAGGTTGTTTCTGCCATGACAAATATTAGGGCTCCCTCATAAATAGGAATGGAATTACGGCTATTTGTGAAATTCATGACACTTGCCAGATCGATCAAGTCATCAGAAAATAAAATGAAAAAAGACTTTGTCGTTCTTGTGGTCTTGGACTACTCTGGATTGGGTCTTGCTCCAATCCTTTGCCATGTATGGACCACTACTTTCTTTTTGTGGGAGGAGCACAGCCAAACAATGTCATGAAGTCCAATGAAAAATGATGAAGTTTTTTTTTTCTTTCTTTTTCTGAATACTTCTGCAGAGCAGCAAGTGTCATGAATTATGCAAATAGCTGTAATGAAATGTGAAAGCAAAGTTAGTGAAAAATGTATTGCGTCATTGTCAAATAACCACCCAAGTCACACAATATGGAGACAGATACAAAGTAATAGATTGAGAGATAGAGATAGAGAAAAAGAGACGAGTAAGTTGACTATGCTCTACACTGCATAGTAGTAGTATGGAGCAGAGACAAAGTGAATGAACAAAAGGACTAACTAGGATGTCTAGTGGTTTATATAGAAGAGCAATGAATAAGTGATAGGAAAAAGATAGGAGAAATAGGAGAAAGATAGGAGAAAGTGGAGAAATGTAGGAGAAAGATAGGATCAATGGAATGGAAGATTGATTGATTGATAGTTATATAAGGTTTAAAGTCAGTAATACAAGGAAATGCAATAGATGAATGATCAGAAAATGGGTTCAATAATGAAGTAGAAGAGGAAGGAGGACAAAGAACTGTAGCAGTTCATGACAGTCATTCTCTAGATATATTGCTAGTGGGTTTCAAGAAATTTGGATGGTTTGCTACTAACTCAAAAGGCTAATATTTGTCATGGCAGAAACAACCTACTGATTAGAAGGGATCTTACATGACAGATTCTGAGAATGTAACCGTCTTGGTGGGATTTTGATACCTGCCTGTACGTGGGCTGGCATGGTATGTATGATCCAGGAACTATTGTAGTGATGAAAGTGAATGGCTCACATTTGGACCCAGCCTCAATGCATTTTTGAAGGCATGGATTTCACAGGAAGTGCTAGTAAGTAGACAGAGAATTGAGAATTGAGAGTACTGTAACATTTTTACCACCAGTTCCATAACTAGTGAATGAAAAGTCCAGTTCAGTCCGGTCCAGAAATTCTCTGAACTTCAGACTGGACTTCACATTTGCTGAAGTTTGGTCCAGTTCAAGTCCAAGTAAGGTTCAGATGCATCTGAACTTTTTCTCTCTCTCTCTGAGATAGCCAAATGAATTTCTCTTATGAAAGTAGCAACGAGTTAAGTAGTTACCTGTATGCCAGTAAATACTTCAAATCCTGTTGATGACAAAAGACTGGCCAAAGCATAGAAAAAGGAAGTATGCAGAAACTGCTCTGCATTCCAGCTCAGAGAAGGATTTTTCTGCACCCATTACATGCCCAAGTGCTCTACTAGAATGGAATGTAGCTACACAGACATGAATACAGAATGTGTATGAAATGCGAGTGGTGTCAACCACCAAAAAAACCAAACCCTAATGAGCAAATTCCAGTCAGAAATGCATTATAAGTTCAGCGCATCCAGACGTGTTCAGACGTGTTCAGACATGTCCAGTAAATTTCAGAATTTGCCGGACCATGGACTGAACCTGTGGTCCGGTCCACAAAATTCTTGAACTTTGAACTGGACTTTCCTTTCACTGTCTGTAATGCATAACGGGACCCTTGAGAGCGTCTGTGAACTTGTAAGGGACCAGGCTAAGAGTCTTGAGAACCGTAGATGGACTCATATAGCAAGGCACCTTAGGCCATGAATGAAGGCATAAAGAGAGTTGATAAGGCTACTGAACTACTATGAGTGTACAAGTATTTATACAAGTACTAAAAGAAGTAGTGTATACAAGAATAGAACAGGAGACATTAAAGGAGCAAGGAGTAAGGGTGAGTATAGCCAGGAGTCATGTCTTGAGTGTGCTCATTTTGGCCTTGACAGTTCCTCCAGCTAGGTGACCTAGGAAAGAGGCGGCAAATTCACAGAGGATTGATTTGGGAGCTCAGAGAACTTCATCGGGGTGTAGTCCCTTTGTTAGCCCAGATGGCAGACTCGGTGATAGCTTGTTGCTGTTGATGACAAGTTTCAGGTTTGACAGCTCCAGCAATGGCAGCAGCTGCAGTGTTAGAAAGGTTTGGATTGTGAAGAGTGTTGAAATGGGGTTCATCAGCGAAATGAGGGGGCAGTGAGTTTGACTGTTTGGCAGGGCAAACCAAGGTCTTGGAGGTGCAATTGAGCTGCTACAAGGCATGGCTGTAGATAGTAGCAATGTGTGAAAGGAGTGGAGAGAGTTGAAATAGAAATGAACAAATAATGGTTTGGGGTCTTATATCTTCCTTTTGGTTGTTTACATAAATCTTTTCAAGAATGTACTTGCAAAGTCTTGATAAGGTACATATAAAAGGATCTTAATTGTCTTGGGATTAATCTACAACAATTGGAGTAATACAAGGATCATGAAAATCTACAGATTGGAAAAGGTAAGGGGAAAGTTCTTTCGGTAGTTTAGGCAGACAAGGATGGAGTGTGTCTCTAGTAGGGAAAACTCTAGTCTCGAAATCCAGACTGACGATATCTACGTACCACATAACTCCTTGGGATGGATCATCAGCAGGATTGTCAGCAGAAGGCACCCAATCAACTGAGAGCCAGATTGAGCACTCCTGTATTGTGGAGACAATGCATCGTAATGAGGTGTTCTGTGTGGGTCCCCAGGAGTATCCTGCTTTCAAGGCACCTACTATGCCTTGGTTATCTGAAAGGATGTGAATGTGTGTATTTTCAACATGTGATGTGGCAAGGGTGAGAATAGCTAACTCGATGGCCACCATTTCAGCCCAACCAATATGGCAGCCATCACCACCAGTTTGGTTTGAGTTGCCACGCTAACCATCTGTTATTGAGGATGAGTCCAATGCCCAGGATATGGAGGTGTCAACATATAGGATGACAGATTTAGGGCTCAGCACGGGTACACCCGCGGATTACCCGGACCCGGACCCGCGGGTTTATCTCACATCAAAACTCAAATCCGTATCCGGCGGGTAAAGCACTCCGGATAACCCGTATCCGGAGTATCCGACCCGCGGGTTATATGGGTATCTGCGGGTATGCGGGTACTTGACTATAAAAATGTAGTTTTTAGTTCTAAACCCTACGTATTAAAATGTTTTATGCCTAAATAAAGGTTTATTTTTAAATGAATATCTTCTTTCACTTGATGAGAACAATCTTTGTTTATAGAGCCAGACAATCCAGCAACAATACATACTTTTAACTGACTGAAAAAGATCAGAAAAGTGGCTTTTTATGAAAGAACCACAGATCTTGGGTGAAATTATGTATAAATATATAATTGTTTGTACTCATATATCTTCCCTCATATCAGTGGAACATTTTATGTTCATAGAGCTTAGTAATCTGAGTACAATACATACTTCAACTGACTGAAAAAGATCAGAAAAGTGGCTTTTTATGAAAGAACCATAGATCTTGGGTGAAATTTTGCAATATATATAATTTTTTGTACATATATATCTTTTCGCATTGCAGTGGAACATTTCTTGTCTATAGAGTCAAACAATCCAGTGACAATACATAATTTTAATAGAGCCAAAACACCAACAAAGCAATTTTTATTAAAAAAAAACATAGATCTTCATTGAGTTTATGCATAAGTATATGATTATTTTTACATAGATATACTCTCTCACTCAGGTGGAACATTTTATGTTCATATAGCCAAGCAATCTGACTGCATTACACATTTTTAATTGAGAAAGTGAGTTCCAGCCACAATATACATATAGACATTTAGACCTGTTTTAGCTGCGAAAATGTGGATCCTCATGAAAAACCCATTTTTATGAGGGAATACAATGCTAATGTAGCTATGTTTCTATTTTTCTACATACATATTTAAATACAGACGGTACTATTTTTATTTTACGGCTACCTGCGGATACTGGGACATTTTGAAAGTCAAACCCGTATCCGGTGGTATCCGTATCCGGCGGGTGTGGCTGTGCCGGGTATCTGGGACCCGCGGGTCCGGATACAGGTACCTGGCAATTACCTGTACCCGTGCTGAGCCCTAGACAGATTGGTCTACTGGAGGGGTTTGATGATGTGCAGTCTGAGAAATTTGAGTTTGAGTTGCTCTAGCCACCATTTGAGATCCGCTTCCATGATTTCTGTATGGCAGTGACATACGAAGGAATGAGTATCATCTTTGAAGCTCGATATGAATCTGTGTAGGGAAGCGAGGTAAGACTGGCCTTGAGGAGCTACTAGCATGATGTGTTGTAGGGTGCTGATGACCAACTCCACTTCTTCTTTAGTGTGGGAGGAATTGGAAAGGAAGGAAGAGATTTTTGAGGAATACTTGATTTTCTTGGGTTTGGGTAACTCAACCATTTTCTTTTCGATATCCCAATGGAATTCTATGTACAGGAAGAAGAATGTGAGCAATAGACCAAATTAAATCTTCATCGTAGGAGTACTTGTATGTTGTGCATTGAAAGAAGGAACAGGTGACCCTGAAGACAAGGGACAGCCTTAAGGGGTAACACAGCCTGGTACGAAACTGAAAGTGACTCGATGTGGTCAGGACAACCGCAATCAAAGCATCAAGATGCCTTCGGGACCCGAAAATGAATGGACAATACTATAAAAGGCTATAAGGAGCGGATTTAAAGAAGCACTTATGGTCTCACGAGCCTGTATGTAGATTAGAACAAGTATACACATGTGATGGGATAATGATGAGAAGGTACTTATCAACATGAAGGATATTCGGAGATGAGGAGGGAGTCAGAGTGAGTCATAATGAGTCAGGAAGAGTCATAAGGCTGTGTTGAGGCAGTATCAGAGTGGTCTAGATGCCCTATTATATATTTCTTCATGTATAAAAGCTGGCTGGAGACTCGAATGTCCCCAGTCTGCTATTTTGTGTAACCCTATGTACAATTGAATACAACTATATTGAATCTATCTACTTATCTCTCGTACCTGCCGTTGACTCTATTAACTGCAATCACCCGATGTAAGTATCACTTAAACTGCCTGCCGTTGAACCCTTCAACTGCAATTGGACCTTTCGACATCTGCTGTCAACTGTATTGACTGCAACTAAGTTGTTTATCCCATCCATTAATCAACTCTGACAATCCCCTTTATCAGCCACATGCACTTATTCACTAACACATCACTCCTATTCACGTACATACCCATTGAGCTGCATAACGGTCTCTAGTTACTTGGACATAAGTACATATATCATTTGTATTAGCTACTTAATAATACAAATCCTTGTACGTGTCCTAACATTGTAAAGGCTGTTGTCAAGAGAGAGCTGAGGGTAATGGAAGAATATGAAGTCATCAACCAATTTTATAAGGGCTTCTACACCTGTCAGGATTAATATAGGAACAAATTAATATTGAGACAGGTTCATATGAAGCAAGGAGCCTGTAGGGTGAAGGATGACATACCTGAATTCAGTAGAATGTGAACCATGGCTTCTGTGACATGAAGACACTGGTCCAGGTAAACGAGACCATCAAACATGAGGGCAACAAATCTTCTAGCAGATGGATGTATGGGGATATTGTGGAACACCACATCAACATCGAAGACCAAAGCCTGAGTGCCTGGTGGAGTGTTGGCGATAAGTAACCAGCATTCTGAAAAGGTGCCCCAGGCACATTGGAACTGGTCTGTGTCAATTAGGGAATTGACAGAATAGATTTCGGGATTGATGACAATGGGCAGAGGGGCAGGTAGGTCATCTATGAGTGTATCACTGAAATGATGGAGAGGATCAAACAGACGCAGTAGGTGTGGTGGAGTGTGTGGATATGAATGATTGATGATTATGCGAAACTTGCTAGGTTTTTGTTCAAGAATGGCAAGTGGGGAAGTGTGGAAAGGGCCAATGATGGATTGTGGTATGTGGGATCAAAAGCCTATAGATATGCACCCTTTGGTTATCTCTTCATGGAACTTTTTGAGGATGATGTGAGAATACATAGATGCAGAATGGTGGTTGTTAGGTAGGTATGTATGTGTGCGATAGGATGTAGTTTTCAATGTCAATGAGGAAACTTTCATGAAGGCCTTCCAGTACCTTTCTAAACTTCTCATAACCTCCAGTGGTGATGAGGAGTCTAGTCCATGCTTCAGGATGAAACCTGGTGACGATGGAAAAGAGATTATGATTTGGATTTGGAAGGATAATTTTAGGAGTTGTGCTGGTCTGATCCACATCGACCACAGAGGTGTTGGTACTGACAGCTGGAAGAGGATGAGGACACACAACTGTGGCCATTGTACACAATGCAGTACACCCTGTTCTGGGAATCTTTAAAGGCACCATTTCCTGACTTTTCGATGTAGTCAGTTGGTTTGGCTTTGTGTTCCTTGTAGTAGTGAGGGAGTCCACACAGCCAACAGAGAAGCTTCAGAGTGATGGGGCCTGAAGTGCTACCACCATGAAAGGACAATGATGAGGACCAGGATGAACGAGTGGAATGTGAATTGGTGTTACAACAATTGTCATGAACCCAAACAGACAGGAAGGAATTTATTCTGGTGCAGAGAACTGATGCATAGTGGGAACACTGGGAGACAATGCATTGGTCTAGCTGGTTCCAGACGGGTTGACAGATCTCAGCAACAGAAATTTTGAAGGGTTCAGGTGCTGACTCCCACTCCATGAGGGTCTCCTGGAGGTAAAGCACTGCGGTGGGGAAATTGTCGTACAAAGTGTCCATCTTGGCAATGGTCATGATCAGACTGTACCACTCATTGGCAACCCATATGGTTGTGCCTGAGCCAATGTCTTTGCCTTTGTGATATCGGTAGTACCAAAGGATTGCCATACAGAGATTCTGAGCTATGTCAGCCAGGTCAGACTCCTGAAGCAGACAAATGTCCAGGGTGGTAATGTGACCTCATTGGCACAGAGAACAGCAATGAAATCACACATGAGATGGGCACTGAAGTGAGCTAGGGATGTGTGGTGATGCCAATAGTCCCAGAAATTGTTGGCAACAACCATGGACAAGGAAAAAGTGGAATTGGGAAGTGGATGCCTGTCAGAGTCTGAGGCCAAGGAAGAGGATGAAGAGGATGACAAGACCAAGGAAGAGGACAAAGAACTGTCTGAGTCATAGTCGTGGTGACAACAAGACATCATCTTTCATTTGTCCTTCTTTGATGAGTGTTTTTTTTCCTTTCTTTACTTCCACTTGGACCTCCTAGACTTGTGTCTCTTGTGAGAGCTGGAATCATCATCAGAGTCATCTGAGTCATTGTGACAGTCCATAGACTTTCGCTTCATGTGTAGAGCATTGTGAGGCAGCCTTGATGATCAGTATGGGCGATGAGGATGATCATGATGAGGATGCGGAGAGGGTGGGACAGTATGCTGGGCATGACCTTTTCCTTTGGCTGTTGCAGGGATGCAATCCAACATGTCCAGCTCAGGGTCAGGACGCCTCAGTTGGCTGGGGCCAGGGGTAGGATGATGGAAACTATTATTACCACATGGATAATGGTCATGTCCATAATGGAAAGACGGGGCAGGTCCAGCTGTGGAAGTTGAGTGTCTCCCAGGTCTGGGACCACCCAAGAAAGGATCCACATCTAATGTAGAGGTGCATCTGGGGCCAGACATCAAGTGAAAACAAGGGGCGTTTCCCAGAATGGGGTTTGAGGTCTGGGGACCTTGGAAACTGCAACCTGAGTGCCCAAGACCAGGACGAGTTGTTCTGTGAGCGTTACTCAATGTTGGATTAGCTACAAGTAAGGAGAGGAAGTTAGCATTGGACAAAAGCAAGAGGACAGGAAATACAAACAGTCCTGGGGACCTCATGGAGGGTGGTCTGAGCGATCAAAGCCAGGAACACTACCCAGACCTGGGTTAGCTAAGATTATGAGATGAGGTCAGGATTAGGAGATGATGAGGATCTGGGGTCTGTGAAGATGGTGATCCAAGGAGCCAAAGCCAGAACTGGCTTGTCCAGGGAAATGATCCTCTCCAGGGTTCTGACAGTGAACAGAGTCAGCCTTAGGGTGCTGAGGAGCACCATCAGGGTCATCTGAGTCACTGAGATTGGAGACATCAAGGCCCATAGGGCATCTGCAAGGATGGGCAGGAGGAGGACCATTCACCAAAGGCAGGCTGGCGTCAGGACACCGGTCACCATCATGACCTGTAGTAGGCCTAATAGGAGTAGGAGGGAGCTGTGGGGACCCTGGGTCAATGAACTGATCATTGTCGAACACAGTGGACCCATCACTGTCCCCATCCCCATCATGGGAAGAGGAATTGCCAAGGGTGTCAGGATCAGGAACAGTGGAAACTGACAAAGGCATGACACTGCCAGGACCAGCATCATCCAAAGGTGTGGCCCCGACTGGGTCAGGGTTTGCCAAAGTCTGAACACTGGTAGGATCAGGATTTGCCAAAGGCGTAATCCCAGAAGGACCATCATGTGCCAGAGATGGAATGCTGGTGGGACCAACAGGGTGCTGAAAGTGACCATTCATACCATGAGCCACATGGCAAGGAGGAAGTTGTTGCTGGAAAGGGGGTTGCAATTCAGACATGACAGGCAAGTGAAGGGAAGCTCTGTGGATGAGAAAAGGACACGAAGACAAGGGATGAGGATACATGAGAATGAGAGGAAAATCAGAAGTTTGAAAGATGTCTTGAATGTTAGGAAAGAATATCCTGAAAGGAGATGGTGTATGTGAGAAGTCAAGAAGGAGTGGGTCACATTATTGCAATGTCAGAACTTGGATCTTGAAAATCTATTCTCTTTCCTATGTCATAGAATGTCACTACCCATGACAGAATTCAGGACTATGGGACATAATACAGGACCTCCATGGGACATCATACGGGACATAAGTACAGGACATACCTAAGTACAAGACATGTATGGGACTTGTATGTGGGACTTATGTACAAGACTTGTGTACAGGTCCTATGGGACTGGATCACAAGACATTTGTTTGGCACAATTTGGTGCAGCATACTATTAGGCATGCCAGCCTACTCTCATCTATGACCACAACTTGCATAAAGAATGTACAGATTTCACTGTTGACAGGATTGTGAACATACTTTGAAAGAATACAGTTCGTATCATTGATGAAATGGTCAGGCTTACACTGACTTTGAAAGGTGTTCTTGCAAAATGCCTGTCCATAGAATAGCTTAACCATTGAGTAATATGCACTTACAGCAACCAAAGAGAATGCTTCTGAATGATAGAATGTCTCGCGAGCAAGAATCATACCACATGGAGCAATGATCAATTGCTCATTATGGGTATGCTTCCGTCCAAACCTTTCTTGCACCTTTGATTTCTGCCCTTCTCTAGTAATTTCAACTTCGATCCCATTCCCTGAGTCCATATCCTCCCCTTCGTTCCACCCGCTATCACTCACTCCATGTCTGTGATGCGCATGCTCTGATCTTCGCTTCAGCTGGAAAATAGACTGGCCTGCCTCGTTATAACTCCTCTCTGCTGCCTTGTACTCTGAATTTGAACATGTTTTTGAGCCATGTGTCACAGGTGCCATAAAACCATTTACACAACATCTGTTCTCCTCAGTAGAATCCATCACACAAAACATCGCCTTTGTGGTAGGTAAAGGCTCCTTGCAGTAAGCAACTGCACATGTAGGACGTCCTACAGTTACCCCATCACATACAACAGCAAAGATCTCTTCCTCTAATTAACTATCAGATTTACAATACTGCGAGTCAGGGATTACTTGCCATCACCAGTCTGATTTACCCACCACTGAACACATTTCTCACATCAGTGATTGACTTCCGCCTGTTCTTGCATGCCAATGTACTCATTCATAGTGAGCATAGTGTTGTTGAACTGCTCAGCTTGGTCGATCATTTGAGGGGCTTGAAGTTGTAAAGAGTGGGAATGATGAAACTCGAGAAGTGAAATTATTTTGAATGCATCATATACATATTTGGTACGGAGAGAAGGTGATATAAACCAAAACGATGGGATGTTTCCATAGGTATCACATTCCTTGTATGCTTCAGCACAACCACTGGCAATGCAATAAATCAGTAATTTGAATGCATTAAGAGAAAAGACTTGCATACCATGAGAACAGCATGCTATATCTCCAAGCAAGCACAACACTAACTTCACCAAAATGATGCATTGTGACCTGAATGACTTCTGGAAGAACTCTTCCACTATAGGCTACATCCTTGGCATGGGGGCCACACAGACTTGCAAAAGTCTTCCTTTGCTCTCATTGTGCACCACTTCTACATGAAGGGGTTGTGGGCCATTGCTGAAGTGTGGCAAGTACAAGACCATCATTTGCCAGAATTATAAAGTACATATTATTTATTCTAGAACTTCTTTTTCCCTCCCTCCGTATGTGTACACAAAATTGGGACTATTTACCAAATGTAAAATACATATTATTTGTCATTGAACTTCTTATCTCCCCAAAATCAGTGGAGTACATGAATTTTGGACTAACAGATTATTTTATTTTTTTGTTTTTCACTGGATCAGACCAGACAATTACAAACTTGAGATTCAACACCACTGCTCCTCCACTACCAGTGTAATCCAACTGTATAGCTGACTGAGCATACACCCCCCTGGAATTTTTTCTGTCAACTACAGAACAGAAGATATATTCTCCCAATCATCAGGAGTACAGCGAAGACCTTTGGTATGCCTGGTCTTCCTTGGCCAAGGGATGTCAGAAACCCATTGGCTTAGCAATGAACAACATGTATATATGAACCCCTATAGCCATCAGATGTGATTTTGATGTGATTAGCAAAATACTTAGGCTGAGCAATAAAACAGGACATATGTAACTTGTAGGGGAGATCTGTCACAACTACCTTGAGCATACAGGAATTGAGCAGTCCTTGAAACACCATTGGTCACGGAAACAGTTGCAGTTTTCTGAATGTGAGGAGCCTGTAGGGCCATAGCACATATTTTATGTTGTACATACAGTCCATAGATGCGATTGAAACATGCAAGTCATACCTTCCAATTGATGGCCAATTCCCAGGAGGTAATCCCTTGTTTCTGGCTAGCACTTGAAAATTCTTGTTTTGGTTCTGCCTGCAGCAATTCTTCTCCAATTCCCAAGGTTTTTTGCTTGGCAAGTTGGCCAGGGTCTCTGATAGTTGTCATATGAGTTTGAAAGACGGGTACGCAGAAGTGCGCTCACAGCAGGCGAAAAACATCTTTTCAAGTCAGGGAAGGTGTGACATCAATGACAAAGCGTGACATCTATCACATCCGCTCTGAAACCAAAATTGGCCAAGAAGTCGAAGCCACAGTGTTCTGGGAACAATGAATGCAAGGTAATGGAGATAAACAAAGACGAACTCACCTCAGATGACGAGGATTGAGACGACTTAGCTGTCACAGACCTGTGTGACATGCCGCGCGTGACACTGTTTCAATGACTGAAAACAGCATTTTTCAGGCTCGCGTCAACTTTTGATGCATTACTCTACTGGGGCAAAGGGCCATCGCTTCGCGTGGCAAATTACGAGGCCCTTTCACGTAGTCCAACTCAGGTTATGCAGAAGGGAGGGAGAGTCGGTGGAAAGCGAGAGGGAAGAAGGGCGTTAAGCAGACCGATTTGGCGCGTTAGCATGACGTCGTGGTTATTGACGTCAACGGTCCTTGGATCTGGTCCAGACCGAGTCTGGACATTCCGGTTGTCGGGAAGGGCAAAGACCGGCTGTGGCAACAAAAAGGGGTGGGAGTTTGAGGTCGTGGTAAAATTTTCGAGGTCGACATAAGTTAACTGGGGTCAAGTGCCATCGCTTCGCGTGGCAAACTACGAGGCCCTCAGGATCGGGGGAGGAAGCAAGGAGGAAGACAAGGCGCACCCTGATGCTGCCTACGCTGCCTTGGTTATGTGTTTATCCGAGGAAGCCGTGAACGACGTCATGATGGTCTCGACCGTGATTGCAGAGAGCGCTTGCCGAGCGCCAACGAACAGGGGTGGGAGTTTGAACCCGTGGAAAAGTTTTCGAGGTCGACCTAAGTTAACTCAGCCTAAAGGCCTCGTAACTCGGCCTTTAAGAGGCCTCGTAACATAGACACATGCTCTTGCTCTGAAATTTATTATACATAGTCCTTATACCCTACTGCTTGAATTTATCTAGCTAGTTTACTTATAATTCACTTGTTGAAAGTTTTTTGGCAGAAATACTTTTTCGGCGTTTCAAGGACCGCTCAATTCCTGTAGAGACCACACAGACTCGCAAAGGTCTCCCTTCGCTCTCATTGCACACCGCTTCTACTTAGTCTGACTCCTGATCGCGTTTTGCTTCTGCAGTCAAGACCATGAACCGGATCATGGACCAATGGATATGTCGTATGCGGATGGGTCAAGGGAAAAATCGGGACCAACTTGTATAGCCACAGGCAGAAAAAACAATTCAGCCTCATTCTTCGGCCTCGTAATGGCAATCATTCACACCCGGTAGCTCCACTCTACCTCCTTTCAAACACGCCGAAAAGACAAAAATATCCGCTCGACGGATAGATCACATCACTACTACTGATATAAGATATATCTGTAAAAAAAAGTGTGTTTCTGTACGCCTTTCTGCCGAGCGGATATTTTTGTATTTTCGGCGTAAAACGTACAAAGGGTGTGGTGAAAAGATTTGTACAGGTGCCACAGCGTTGTATCGATACGACCTTGATAGGCGTTAAGGCACTTTGGGGCTCGTGATATGTTTGTATTAAACTCTAGCAATGCCTGTAGGTGACCTAAATTTTCCTTGATTAAACTTTAGGTATGTTTCCGATATGTCGAGGTGAAACCTAGAACCATATGCAGGATCTGGTGTATGCGGTGAGTACGGTTACTAAATTCATCGGTCAGTAAATCTTCCGGTGTTCTAAAAGACTAGCCGCGAAAGTTGACTAGTCGATCTCCCCACTTTCCAGATTCATGACCTCACTCTCACACATCAAAATCGTGTCTTCCTCATGCCCACCATTCATCTCCGTTCTCCGTAGTCGTACTGGACTTCGAGGCCAGCTTCTGCCGTTGTTTTCGCCCTTTTTGACAGTCGGATTGGTCAGAATTGGCAAACCTATCGCTCAAAAACACGAAGAAACTAGCAGCAAGCGGCAACGTACGTTGGGGACAGATAGCACGTACCATAAAGTGCAGTGGGAATCCAAAACCATGATCTGGTGTGCTAGGTTGGACAATGATAGATCAATTTGGGACAGCTTCCAAACAAGTATTTCTCCTGTCCTTGGTCCTTCTTTCCGGGCCCTATAGCTACTCACGGTGAGTACGGTTGATCAGAAAATCCTCCGGTGTTCTAAACAACTGGTCGTTAAAAGTTGCCTAGTCAATCTCCCCGGATTCGTGACCTCACTCTCACATCAAAATCGTGTATTCCTCATGCCCACCATTCATCTCCGTTCTCCATAGTCGTACTGGACTTCGAGGCGAACTTTTGCCGTTGTTTTCGCTGTTTTTGACAGTCGGATTGGTCAGAATTGGCAAACCTATCGCTCAAAAACACGAAGAAACTAGCAGCAAGCGACAACGTTGGGGATTTAGGCGTCTATCAGATAGCACATACCCTAAAGTGAGAGCTTCTTTCCATTGTTCCTGCCTTCTTTTTCGCGAGTCACACCAAAGCGACGTGCTTTAGTGGCTACTTTACCGATACAACATGCGTACGCCACTGACGGGAATAAGCTCGTATCTTTTACCTCCGGAGCTTGAGAGGGACATCTTGTCCATCTGACCATCCAGCGTCTGTTCTTCTTCTCGACGGTAAGTTTTGAAAATTGGGTGGAATCGGAGTATAAAGAGTCCTGGGTCACTGAGCGTCTGCCAGTACTTCAGTGCGCCACTAGTTCCCTATCCAAACCTTCCATTGACGAGGAAAATGATTTCTTCACCCTCCGATACCCCTCGACGTTGTCTATCGCCTGGCACGGACACAGACTCAACTTTTTCTGTTAACTCAGCAGTGTGTAAGTCATCCATCGTCCACATTTCTCACTAGTATTGACTATACCTATCATCCACACAGTCAATTATGCCGATCCCGAGAAGGGGGACGAGCCGAATTTACACTGTACGTCCTGACCATTAAATCATCCATCGTGATCATGACCTGTTATTTGACCCCGGCCTCATTTATATAGACGAACTTCCTCCCTTTGTGAGGTCTCTCAAGGAGGGATGGCATACTTCTCTTCAAGCAGCTGCCGTTGTGGTATGTCGCTTTCATTCACCCACGAGCTTATTGCCATGAACTCACAGTGCTCACCTGTCTCTTTTCTGAATCTTTCCTTCAACGTTTCCCATCGATCGGCGCTAACTAGTCCACTCTATTCGCCCAAACCGCAGCTCAGTTTCTAGGAACCGTGAAGGATGCATATACTTCTCCCGCTGATACCCCACCGATCAATTCAACAATCACAGATGCTGCCAGTCAGCTCTTAAGCGCTGGTCCACCGATCCCAAGTACTGCTAGTCAGACTGCCCTACTTATCGTTTCGTATGGCGCGATCATCTTTGGCTACAGTGCTACTATCAGCTCGCTCTTTCTGAGTGAAAGGGTAGCGTCGTTACCTGTCCTGGCGCAGTTTAAGGCTTCCGACGGCGGGAAAATGCCTCAACTGAAGAGTCAGCCGATAAGCACCGTGATGACGTGGTGTAATACTGGGTGGAAGTTTAAATATTTGTTTTGGCATTGTGAGTATCATCCTAAATATCTCGAACTCGCGAGAGCTAATCAAAACTGTGTCCAGTCTTCATCTCCCTCATCCTCGGTACCCTCTGCAATTTTCTTCAAGTATTCGTATTCATCTGCGTTGTCGAATCGTCTACGTCGATTGCGATACCCGTGGCTATGGGTATCGCGATGATGTGGTGTTTGATTTTCTTCGTTTTTGTACTCGGACAATGATGCGTATACGTTTCTCTTGGTCCTAGCCCGGGTAATACACTCCTCCTCCTCCTCTTGCGTTTCATTCTTTGCCAATTTCAATGGCCGAACTCCGATGCGGGGGCGTTTGGAGTATTGGATTTCCTTCAAGTTGACGTTTAGTATGTATATGTATTACTATGAGACCGAATGTACTACGTGGTTCTAGTGGTCTGATGGTGGTCCTGACGCGTACGCTACCTGATTTCTCACTGACACTGGCGACGTGTATATCCTTGGCAGTCGTAAACCACACAGAAATTCATGTATTAGTAGTACTATGTATTCTAATGTGTACACGTATACGTATGTGCGTTTATCAGTTCTTGGTCCCAGCCCGGGTAACACTCCTCCTCCTACTCCTCCTCCTCGTCTGTCTGACAATTGGAGCTGGAAGCTTGAAAGCCTGGGGAGACTTGGAGAAAGCTACACCAACATTCACAGTTAGATATTTCTCCATCCTTCAGTAGCGGCACAGTAGCTGCAATACCTACACGTCTATTAGTCGACCAAACTAAACAGTATCTCAACTTCACTAGCTTCACGGTACAGCTTGGCTTACCTTGGGCTTACTCGTCTAGGAAGGATTATTTTTTTCACTGGCGGCCACGACCGCAACTCAGCTGGCCCCGAGTCAAGGTGTAATAATTATAATGCTGACGTGCAACGTCATATGTACTCCAGCAAGCACATGGGTTGCGTGTGTTCCTCGTTGCCGGTGTCCAAGCTGGCTGTCCAAATTGGCGTCAGGTGAGCCTGATCTGAATTCTGACCTCTACTCTACGTCATCTCGACGAAGCGACTCGTCGGCCTTCATTGAAACGGCTGTCTTAAAGACCGGGATTCTTGTTCCTTGTGATTTCGGAGGTTTTCTCTATACCCCATACCCAAAGGCAACGACAGTGCGGGGTAGAAAGGAAATTTCAAACGCGGATCTTAGGTCTTAGCTCTCCAGATTGCTTCGGACATCTCGGACTCTTCACAATCTCTTCTAAGCTCTACGCAAGCGGTGGCTTGTGTTATTCTTCATTCCTGAGGCGCGTTGCTTTCTCAGAAGACACGGTTCGTGTGATCTTTTTCGGAGTAACTGACTCGAAAACGTTCATCTTCACAGACAGTTTTATCATACGTTTCTAGGGCCGAGTAAGACAACAACTGATGAGGTATAAAATAGGGACGGAGGATATGTTTGGATCAGGTCCGCTTGCCTAAAAGCCCTCGCTCGTCGACCGGTTGTAGCAATGTATCTCGGACTCTTGGCTCTCGCACTTGCCTCAGCAGGCGTTACATCCGCCGCACCCCTTGCGGGTCCCACAGTCCAATTAGACTCGGCAACGGTGACTGGAACTACTGCATTAGGTGTCGATCAATTCTTTGGGATACCTTTTGCTGAACCTCCGTGGGTACCTTTGTGAATCTCTCGTATGGGATCGACTAAGTTTTCCAACGATCCAGAACCGGAAACAATCGCTTTCGATTACCTGTCCCTCATCCTGCGTACAATACTTCTTTCGAGGCAGTGTCCATGGGACCAGCATGTCCTCAACAGGCTATCACAATACCTCTCCCCGATGGCATCCCTGCAGACATTGTTGATTTCCTGATCAAGACCGCGTTTGGTGTCATCTTCCCTGATGATGAAGATTGTACGTGATATATCTTAGTCTCGTTCTGACGACCTGGATGACTGATTGTTACAACGAAATCATTACTAGGCCTAACTATCAACGTCGTTCGACCAGCTGGCATATCACCAGACGCTAAACTACCGGTAGTAGCAGTGCGTATCCCGTCTCTTCAAATCCCTTCTATGTTCTAACTACGCAACCAATTCTCTTACTCTTCTCTTACCGCTGGCAGTGGATCTTTGGAGGCGGTTTCGAACTCGGTTCTCCCCAAATGTACAACGGAGCCACCATCGTATCTCGCTCGATCGAACTCGACGAGCCGGTCATCTACGTTTCAATGAACTATCGGGTCACTGCCTTTGGTTTCCTGGCTTCTCAGGAAGTCAAGGACGCCGGTGTGGGGAACCTTGGTCTTCAGGATCAGCGTGAGGCTCTGAGGTGGATTCAGAAGTATATTGGTGCGTTTGGGGGCGATCCGGAGAAGGTTACGATGTAAGTATCCCATTCCCTGTTGACCTCCCTACCGTACATTCTGATGTATCCCATTCTTACATTTATAGCTGGGGAGAATCTGCTGGAGCCATTTCCGTCGCTTTGCATATGCTCACCAACGGTGGTGACACTGAGGGTCTTTTCCGAGCTGGATTCATGCAATCTGGTTCTCCAATTCCAGTGGGGGATATCACTAATGGACAGAAGTGTATGTATTTGTTTTCTATTGGTACTGATCGCACTCATCTATTCGATGCTTTCAGATTACGACGATCTTGTAGACCAAACGGACTGCTCAGGATCAGACGATACCCTTCAATGTCTCCGTGAAGTTCCCTATGAGAAGCTCAAGGATGCTGTAGACAATACTCCCAATATCTTTTCGTATCAGGTACGTGGTGTTTTGTCCCTGATAATGATAGTCTCTTTCAATTCTCTCTCAGTCTTTGAATTTAGCCTGGCTTCCTCGTGCAGACGGCGTCTTTTTGACCGATGCCCCACAAAAGTTGGTTGAACAAGGCAAGGTTGCGAAGATTCCTATCGTTAGTGGTAAGTCATGCGAGGTGATCCTGTCGTGGCATTTGATGATAGTAAAACTCTCTCTTCTTTTCTCTTTTAAAGGTGATTGTGACGACGAAGGGACATTGTTCTCTTTCTCCACACTCAACGTCACGTACGTACGACTTCCCTGGTCTTACAAGCCATGGCTCAGTCTGAATTCCTTTTTTAACAGGACCGAAGACCAGATACGTAATTACATCAAAACCGAATTCCTCTCAACCATTTCCGATGAAGACCTCGACACCTTGCTCCAAGCATATCCAGAAGATCCCGCTCAAGGTTCTCCATTTGATACTGGGGACCTCAACGCTATATCACCTCAGTTCAAGCGAATCGCATCGTTCCAGGGAGATGCAGTTTTCCAGGCTCCTAGAAGATGGTTCTTTGAGAATTTGGATGGGAACCAGCCGATTTGGGCGTTTTGTGAGTGATTTTTCGGAATCTTCATGTTGTGTTGTTTGAACTGGATCAATTAACCTGAGTGTCCATCTACAGTGAGTAAACGGGAGAAAGCAGTACCTATCTTGGGAGCTGTGAGTGTAGATCTTGATTGAACCAAACCTCTTGCTCACTTTTACTCTTCTAGTTCCATGGCTCAGACATTCTCAATGCCTACGGGGGCGGTGGAATGGCCGACTACATCATCCGTTTCACAGCAAACCTAGATCCAAATGGAAACACTGGGATCTCTTGGCCTCAGTATTCCCAAGCGAATCCTACGCTTTTAACGTTCAATGATGGAGTTGTACCACAGAGTTTGAGTAAGGATGATTTTAGAGTGGATGAGATGAAGACGTTGAACCAGATTTTGTTGGCTAATCCTGTCTGAAGAAATGGGAGTAGGAGGAGTGAGGTAGGGGAGAGGAGGGGGACCGGATGAGAGGGAGAACGTAAAACGTGATGTTTATGATATGTATGATACTTTAGTGACAGCTGTAGGACTATGTTAAGTCACGGTCAGATATCAAGAATATATACCCATCAGTTCCAACGCACGAAGGTACCGAAAACCGTGGACAGGAGATGATATTGGGAATAATGTATATATAACACGTTGTATACATAATATTCCTTCCCGCTCACCATCTTCCCCTCCTCATCTTCCTCTCCCGTTCTCCGCCTTCTCCCTCCTTTCGCATCACCATTCCCCACACTTCTAGTCCCCTATCTCCCTTCCTCTCATCAACTCATCCACGACAAAAGAACCACCATCTGCAACACGTGACACGATCAAAACGGTAAACCGCTGAGGATGATATAGTCTAAGCGCTCTCCATCCCTCGCCGTCGTCTTCAACGAATGAACGGATAACAGTTGTTGTCGAGGAAAAAAACCGAGTTAGGGGCATCAGTAAAACGGCAAACCGGCTTTTTGCGACTTTTACGCGACTTTTTCTGTTCGACGTCGCACTTTCAAAACCCAGGCCCGATCGCTTTTGAAAGTTGCCTCCTGCTTTCAGAAGTAGTCAAAAAACCTACTTGAAAGGTGCCGGAAAAGCTGCTAAATAGTATAAGTAGAACTAGATCCTCGTACTCAGATTCCCAATGTGCATGAAAAGAGATATTATTGCAAGAGCTAAGACATACGTAGATACATGGAATAATTCAGTAGTACATAACACATCAATATCATCCTAAATGTACACACAGGTTAGGCGCTCCGTATTGGATTGTGAAGGACAGGCTGACTTACCGAACGAGTTTGAAAAGATCCTAGAGGAAAAGACAAGAAGATTGTTGTATTAGATTAGTATAATTATTAGAAAAAAAGTTGCGGGACACACACCTTTCCAACTAATCTTCCCAGCATCCTTCCCAACGGATTACATGACCCAAGTCCAAGTATACAGCACACCAGACTAAAGGAGACAGGTCAGACATGCTGAAGTACAAGCAAACTGGTTACTGGAAGGGGTAAACGCACCTAATACTATTCCTTGTTATCTGACATCCAAGTCAGCTGAGCTGAGGAATGAGGTACAGGAAACAACAGAGCATTTAGCTCTGTCACAAAGCGTTAAAGAAGAGGGAGTACCATCAGGAAATTGCAGGCGACGAGATGGGCGCAGTGAAAGGACGTTGGGATTGACGCGTAAGCGCAGTTGCCATTGTCAACACAACATGTGCCCGCAACTATACAGTTGACCGGCATTTACCGAAGTTGCGGCTGCATCAAAAAATTTCTCTAAGTCCTCACAGAGTCCCTCTAAGCGACCCTCTCCCTCCTTCCCCTGTCTGCATTATGGTGCTGTCTGGGGCAACTCTCTCAGCAGTATATGGTACACTTCGCTCAGTCCAATTACATAGGTTTCAGTGCACGCTATTGGTGTACATTGAGTCTATTTTACTCTTGACATGTAGAAAGTGAGGTCATCCAGGGAAGCTCCGCAAAAGCTGGCAAAAGTCATTGAAAAGCGGATACCCGGAAAAAAAGTAAAAGACGGACAAAGCTTCCGGAAAAAGGTAGAAGTCGGAAAAAGCTTCCATCAAAAAAGCCGATCAAAAGGTTTCATGGGAAAAAGTTATCGAAAGGTCCGAAAAGCGGGGAAAAGTCAATTTGCTGTTTTACTGATGGGTACCATAATACCGGCTGTAGTCGGGGGTTCCAGTTGTGGAGGGGACAGGGGTTAATCTAGGTGAAGGAGAAAGGAGAAGTCCATGTCGTAGTGGTGAGTTGAGAGTTGAGAGTTGAGAATTGGAAGTTGAGAATGAAATGAAAAGGGAATTTGCGATTGAACCGTGACGAATGAGTATTAATGAATATCTAGAACGAAAGCGAACAAAGCGAACGAATCAACTTCAATGGCATGAAATAGTAGCGTAGAGTAATACTCACCTAAGAACTCTAGTCCTCCACTGCCGCTCATCCAATCCATACCTCTATGCCCTCCTCACTCACTCCCCGTATTCTGATTGCCTTCAGACTCATTATCAATTCATTATCAATGGTTAGAGTGCCTATGATGTCCGTGCCCGTGATATCCTTGCCCCATATCAACGCGCAGTACATCGACGGTGACATGTTCTGGTCGACAAGGTGATAATCTGGAACTCTGGAACTTGAGCAGCGAATGCGGAAAAGAGAGGTTCGGAATTAAGGGTAGAGATAATAGTCCTGGTAGTCGTATGGATAGTCGAGGTTAGAGGTGACGGTTACTGATACCCGTCCAAGCACAAACGAAACGCATATAATGATGAATTCGGTCGGAATAGTTGTGAAAAAGTGTGCTGGAGTAAGGTGTGTATTCAAAGTGCTTGATTCTCCGTGTCCATCAGTTCTCCCAGCCCGGATGATACACTCCTTCTCCGTCCAACTTGACCTTCTCACTTTCTCCGAGTACCCTCGCCGAGTCCCGACCGAAACTCTCCAGAATGCCTTTCCCTCCAAATGTGTTTTTTTTTTGTCTTCATATGGCGACGTTAAGGAAGACGAGTCTAGCCTGTGCATTGAAGATGATGGAAAAGGAAGTCCGTAGAAGGATGGATGCGAGCGCCGAGGAGGAAATGAAAGATGTGTATCCCAAAAAATGTCGGTCCTATATGGTGTCAATGAAGTTTGCAAAGATGTGAAAAAGTCGTACGCACTGATTCCTATGAATCTGCCCTTCTTCTGAAAAAAGTCTACAGCGTGAGTATCTGTCTTTCCCCAGTCAAGCAATACTTACCAGCACCTCATGGTCCTCCGTAAATCCCTCAATCCCCCAATCCATAAACTCATAGGGGTCCGATCAGCATGAGTTCAATATTGAAGAACAGCACCAGATAGAGGAAGAACGTGAGCATGAGTTACTGCACTGAGGAGTAGGAGGGAGGATTTCTGATTCTGTTGAAATATATGCCTTCCATGTATAGTAATTATGATTCTATATGGAGTTATTATGAAACTTCTATGTAGCTATAAGTATGGCTAGTCCTCCAGGACATTCTCTGGACATTACTCTTATCTCTTAGTATATAGTGATATCTCTGTAGATAGCAATATGGCCAATGGCAGTATTCTCTTAGTCTCTAGGTATATCCATGGACAATGTAGATATTAGTAATTACATGCTCTTTATCTAGTATAAAAGCTCTCTGTAAAGTCGTATTTACTACAGAACAATATCTAGTTCTATCTGCTCTCCAAGCAATTCACATCTAAGCTCTACAAGCTTTCTCCTCAACATTCTACTCAGTGAGCTCCATTGACTGGTCACCCTATGCTGATTAGTTGCTGCTTCATTAGATTTGTAGGAGCTTACTTGGTAGTAACTTGTTGGTTGGAAGAATGGGGTGGAAGTTGGACTGGAGTCTCCAAGTCCACAGCATCATCATGGTGCCACTTCAGGTGGGATATACACCTCTTGGAAACTTGGTTGACAATTTTGAATAGCTATAGCTATTGTTACTGCGGGTTCATGGTGGAAGAGGTGATGACAACTGCCGTGTCTATAGGCACTCTTTTTCAGTACAAATGTCTTGACGACAACAATCTCGAGCATCTTTCTTTCCCCCCATCATGCTCAACCCATATGTTGTCCTACACCCATCCTTGAGTCTGCTCGCCCTTCTGTCAGTTATCCTCAGTGTGGCTGTTATTGTTCCATTCTCAGGTGTACTCGTTTGGTACCAAGCAAACTACAGCCCTAAAAGTGTCCAGTTGGATGGCGCAGAAGGAACCACTGTATCAAGGCTTCAGTGAGTCTATCTTCTAC